>OLKM01000418.1:10332-15332 GCA_900291075.1 Melanogrammus aeglefinus
AGGGTTAGGGTTAGGGTTAGGGTTAGGGTTAGGGTTAGGGTTAGGGTTAGGGCTGTGTGTTAGGATTAGGGTTAGGGTCATGTGTTTGGGTTGGGTTAGGGTTATGCAAACAACTGATATTTAATTAATGATGAAAAAACTATTAACTTGTGCCAAATAGATATTTTAGTAACAATTAACAAATATTAACAAAGGGTTAGGTAGTGACTAGTTTGCTATTTATTATTATAAAGTGTTGGCAAGCATTCAGTAAATATAGCATAATTTAGTCCTGTATTAATCCGCCATGTCAAGGTTGTGTTTAAACTACAGTTTCTCATTCAGCCTCCCAGTACACACAGAGCCTCAAAGCTTCCCTTTGTGGTGGTATCTCGGCCTGGATGCTGCCAGCCAACCTCTTAACGTTTTTGAACTTTTGGTGTGATTAGCAGAAGCATCCTTTTGGGCTCCATCTGCGACAACAAAGGTGTCTTGTCTGGTCTTTGATTCAACTAGCAACTAGCGTTCAAACACATTGAAACGCATTTAGCTAACCTATTTGTTGAAGGCAACACTTCAAAAGATGGCTGCGTACCCCTTGGATATATGTTTGTTTGTCTGGTTTAGTTGAGGTGCCACCTTTTACATACATTCATTTGTACTTCAGAGGGTCTTATTTATTTTTCTTTCACATTTTCGCCTCCTCTACTAAATTACATTTTTTAGATACTGTATGTATCTGCAGTACTTAGTGACCTGGGTTTTTAGATTGGATTCTATTTAATAATGCGATGTTTCATTTATACCATTCAAATATGAAAAGTCTTAAGTCTTTTTCAAGCCTTAAAAGTGAAACAAACAATAACAACTGCTCATACATGTCAACATGTCATGTCAACAACTGCTTTTCTTAATCAAGGGCTGACCTATCCTTATTTCCTTCCCCCGACAGAAGTCATTTTAACTGGATGTTACATTCAATTAAACTCAAACCGACATGCAATATATTGGATTTTCTCATCACATTATAGTGTTTGTTACAATAATCAAGTGAAACTAATCCATCCTGTGCTTTAAAGAGCGCATGTGACGCCATCTTAAATGAGGAAGACACCGCGGTGGTCATTACACTTGTACAATACAGCTCAGTCTGTCCTTGAAGGCGGCCCAGCGTGTGGATGGTGTCTCTTGTTTGATCGCAGGGATACTGGTGCTGCCTTTCGCCATCCTATCTGTTAGCCAAAGATGTTTTTGCTTCCTCTGGATGAATATTTTACAACTCAATTCAGCAGTTCAACGAAGGAAATGGGACACGTTGGTTTTCGATGATCCTAGTTCTCATTTTATAGAACAAATAGAGAAAATATCTCTCTGGGAAATAATCCAATGATATTAGAATTCCGTTATACTGGAAATGTGTGAGTTCAATCCTAGTGCTTGTTGCTTGTTTTTCCATTAATATCTGTGACTATATTTCTCTCTTTCTTTTTTATTTTAATCAATGTTTTGCATCTTCCTGAATGAAGGTGTGGACATGTGACTCACCATCCGTGTGCAGTTATGGAATTTGCAATATTCATAAATGCATATGAATAGAAAGTCACATGTCCATGCCATTCATTCACAATAATGCAAAACAACTGGGGTCATTCAATCTACCTAGTATGTGTAAAACTGATTGCATCCACATGCTTTCGTTCTCATATTCCAATTAGGTGGAATATAGACTCACAAATCAGACTTTAGAAACATTTTAAGTTTTACACCACACAATTTCAAATCTGGGTGAAAGGCGATAGATGTGTAAGATGGTAATTGGCCAACACAAATTCGCACAGCAGTAACAATCTGTTGAAAAGTAACCCTCTTCAAATTAACACCATGTTGACTGGCCCTAAATGCACCCATTAATATCCCCTACATATTGGATACTGCACTGCAACAAAACAGTAAACCTGGGCTTAGTTATGGTTGGACTTGACGCAACGCAAGGGGGCTTACGGACCCATTAAGGCCCAGTTATGGTTCCACATCGACGCAACGCAAGGGGGTTTACGGACCCTCCTTGCGTCAGCCGCAAGTGCCTGACGTACGCCTCCCAAAAATTGTAACGTCAAGGCGACGCAGCAGCAAGGGCTATGATTGGTCTGCTCACTAAAACCAGACTCAGAAACAAAACAGGTTCACAACTGCGTCAAACGGTCCGCATGGTCATTACGTTGCGTCGACGTGGTACCAAGCCTCCCAAAATGTTGAACCTTGGCTGTGTCTCAATTCAGGGGACGCACCCTTCGAAGGCCACACCTTCATAGGCCGCGTCCTTCCAAGGATGCGTCCCCTGAATTCAGACACAGCCCTTAAGTCGAGGCGACGCAGCAGCAAGGGCTGTGATTGGTCCGCTAACTACATCATTTACGGCAAGGATGTAAGTGTTTGAGTAGGTTGAGTCGCATTAACATGTGCAATAGCAATATTCTTTATTTGGTTTCGATCAGATCCAACTCCAACAACAGTCCTTCTCTCTCGGTTGCCATCGTTCACTGTGTCAGTGAACGAATTGGCAGGCAAAAAGCAGGCAAACAAATTGGCTACAATGAGTCTATCGACGATAGAGGTCACATGAGTCGTTGTCGGTCGGTCAGTCTTCACAAAAAACATAGCGCCCCTACCGTTTCGGCGGTAACGGTCCCAGGGATCCGGCCCAGGCTCTGTGCCGTTGCTCGCCAGAAGCTTTGCCATAACATAGGAGGAGTGTTGGAAGCCGGATAAGGTTGAATATATGAGAGGTATACAGGATAGGGGAGATCTGCAAGGACCACACTCATAGACCACAGTTGCAGAAACAGGAGTCCCTTGCAGCTCATAAATGGACATTAAGGAGAAAATCTGGCACCACAAGTGTTGTTTTTAGCACCACCAATACTGCAGCATTGTGAAAAAATTGTGAACATACTGCAGCATTTTGAAATCATTGTGAACATAATGGCAACAGGAATACATGGTAATAATTTGATTTAACCCTGCAGGAGCCCAGGGCAAGTCTTATACGAGTGTGGTTCCCAGGGTCGGCCCCTTGTTCCCGATGGCCTCACCCTGAGAACTACAGCCTAGTGTCAATGAGTTATTCATCCCCCCTCTAACACCACAACCGGACAATATGTGTTCCTAATGTTTAAACTGCCCTTGAGCACCCCGAGGGCACACACACACACACACACACACATGGTCGCACACAGGCACACAAAGACAAACACAGGCACACACACACACACACACACACATACACATACACATACACACACACACACACGGACACCCACAGGCACACAAAAACACACACACAGACACGTGCACTTTATTTAGGAAACTGCCGGTTTATGCATTTCATCTGAGGTAAAGCTTTGAAAAGCGCACACTCACAAACCTACGCACATGCACACATACACACTTATTCTCGTGAGATTAAATCATTCAACTCTGATCCCCTCTCATGCCTTTGTAATCATCATGTTTGCCCAGTGGCTTAACGCCACTGCACCAAGTCTGTGTGTATGTATGTGTAGGTGTGTGTGCGCGCGTATGTTTGCATGTACGTGCGTGCATGTGTACATGTCTAAGTATACGTGGATGTGCACTCTCAGCCCAGACCTTAATTGGAATGTGTGGAGGATTAACATCACTTATTTGAACTCTTTTTTTATTTTTTTGATCACGATGGTGCGTGGAGAGCGCTACACTTTCAATTTGCAGAGCAGGGCCCCGGAGCCGGCAGAGGTTTGACAGAGTAACTAAACATTTCACACCAGATGAGAGGTGTCAAATGTATTGTGACAGCCAGGAGTCTGTTTGGGTTCCTGGAAACACACAATACACGGGAGGTACACCGTAGATCACACACACACGTTTACTGTCAACATGAAGGAAACACGCACACACGCACGCACACACAAACACTCACACACACACACACACACATGCACAAACACACACACACGCACACATTCACACACGCACACACATGTAACAACTGACTTGCGTATTTGTTTGCCTCGTCTGTAGGGATATAACAAAGAAGACAATCAAAAATGTTGTGAGTTCCGAGGAATATTAGATGAAGCTAATGATATTAGAGGCCCTATTGTAACAGAACGTCGTCTCACATATCAGAGAGAAGCAACAGCAGCAGAAGCAGCCACAGCGTTTGTCTGATCTTAATTTTACTTTCTATTATTTAGTTTTTTTATTTCGATTTACACAAGTATTCATCGATCAGATTCAGCCAAAGCGACATCGAGTTACTGTACAAATCCAATACATCACAAGATATGAAGCAAAACACAACACTGGTCAACCCAACAGAATCATCTGCCATGCTATGTTACGTTTCTGTCCAACCCAAACAACAGTTTAATTCTATACAGAGCAAACCCATCCTCGTTTAGACGCCCATCAAAGCCGCAGACATATTGTCTGCGAGGGATGTGCACACGTTCAGCAGGCTTCATGGGTCAGCTTTTGGCGTGGCCATGTATGGTTTGTTCATCAGGATGCTTCAGTGCTACTGGAACAACTTCCACCCAGCAGAGGGCAAGAGGCTCATTTTGATTGCTAGGATGGATACTCCCTGTCTATTAGCGCCAGGGTAGTGACCTTGGCTGACTAGGAGACATCACAGTCCCATCCTCAGCTTACGCTGTCCTCGTTAGAAGCAAACAGCCTTCCTATTAGCAGACAGCAACCATATTCCTGTGCTTCCTGCGCACTGGGAGCTAAGGTGTCTCCTAGGCAGAACTAATGTAGCACTCTGACAATAATAATGACACCCCCTTATCACGCACATGCCACGCATCATTTCAATATATGGTTAATTTTCCTGAGAAAAACAGCATTGCAATTTCAATGCAGTGTACATTTCACATCACCCCCACTCCCAATAGGACAAGGTCCTGCATTGGAGCGCGTCTACGTGGGCTCAACATTTGCGCTAACACCGCTAATCTATGCAAACTTTTCTTTAGCCT
>OLKM01000418.1:22832-25332 GCA_900291075.1 Melanogrammus aeglefinus
CAGATGCATTTATGTGGATACATCTGGGTCTGTATCAATACGTGGTAAATAAAGTCTGTGTGTTTATTCTTGTGTGAGTTAGTGGGCTTGCGTGTGCCACTGTGTGTGTGTGTGTGTGTGTGTGTGTGTGTGTGTGTGTGTGTGTGTGTGTGTGTGTGTGTGTGTGTGTGTGTGTGTGTGTGTGTGTGTGTGTGTGTGTGTGTGTGTGTGTGTGTGTGTGTGTGTGTGTGTGTGTGTGTGTGTGTGTGTGTGTGTGTGTGTGTGTGTGTGTGTGTGTGTGTGTGTGTGTGTGTGTGTGTGTGTGTGTGTGTGTGTCCACACAATATGAAAGCTAAAAGGTATCAAAAGCCAGTTAATTCCAGTGTGCGTTTCCTGGCATTATAAGTCAGACGACAGCCGTGATGTATTTTTATATTTTTCAAATATTTAAAAGGCCTAATGGGGAAAGGACAAGAAATAATATTCAGCCACATGCGCCGATCCAACCATGTAATATTCAGCATCTGCGTCACAAGACAAGTATTGTAATTTACTAAAAAATGATCCATAATTCAGTGACACTCTCTCCTGGCATGTTTCCCTATGAGGGCCTGCGTGTGTTCAGGGAAGATGGATGTGAAAGCAGAAGCCCCTGAGATCCAGATGGTACGATCCAAATGATATGCTTTGGACGGCTTCTAGAAAATACTACCTCTTTTTCATTTGTGTGACAAAGCTCACTTTGTTATCGTCTGCCTGTCGCTGACAACAATGAGTCGAAGTTATGAAGTTATTCAATTAAGTTTGAACTACGTATCTGTGGGCATACTTTTCTGTTCTTGCCCAATATCTGTATCACCAAAATTTACAATCATGCCGCAACCAATCTTCAGACTGAAAAATAGTTCATCTGCAAAATTGATTATCCCTTCCGTAACATAAAGGGTCATGCAGTAAACCGTAAAAAACAACAACATTGTACTCATTGTTATTTTGCTATAAGTACTTTTATACACAGCAACGTGTTAAGGCTAACGTCCACGACACAAGCCTCTTTTGTGTACTTTGTTAGCCGAATCATGGTTGTCCTGTCCAGTCACTGGAGACACTGGCCCTGTGTTCCCCCTTGAGTTACGGAAACGATTGGATCTAAACATTTGTACTCCACTTCCTGTGTACGTCCCCGCTTCCCAACGCATGGTGATATCACCTCATCGACATGAGCGTCACACCCCATTCTATCAGCATTCCTTGGCTACAGTCCCCGTCATTCATCGTTTGGGGAAGGGATGTTTCGAACATATATGGTATATATGGAAATCACTGGTAATCTTTAAGAGGCTGTTTGAACTCTTACCTACCCGCACAGAAAAAAAGGAATTAAGTCGTTGTTCCGGAGCGAAAAGGACATTCCATCTCTTGTTGACGATTGCCACTCTCTTCTCAAAGCGACTTCTAATTGATAACGGTGGAGGAGCGGGCAGTGAACTTTAAATAGACAATTCTAATTATCGGCTTTAAGAAGCGGCTCTTTTTGGGAAATGTTATGGCATTTGGAACAGGATTAATGGGCGACTGAGGCGCTGGCCGCCCCGCGGCTCCATGACATTAAGGAAAGGGGGGGAGATGAGCGTTAGCGCCGCCGCCGAACGGAGCAGAGCCACTCGTCACAGCAGCCAGGGCGCCCACTGCCTTGGGCACCACACACACCGTGGGAGTACAGGAGGTGGTGCTGGGGGAGCGGAAGCACTGGTGGTGGTGGTGGTGGTGGTGGTGGTGGTGGTGGTGGTGGGGGTGGTATTACATTAGTCATCCCATCGGGAGGCCTCCCAGCCCCAGATACCCAGGTAGAGAGGTACAGCCATGGACAGACAGAAGGTCTGGCTGGATGACAGCTAGTCCTTTGTTTTGGTGCGGGGGGGGTGTTATTCATTAGCCTTTTCAAGGCCTTAAGATGACTGAGTGTCTGTTGAGTGTGTGGTCAGTTTGGTGCTCGAATATGTTTGGGTTGGATGCCATCAGAGGTTGACTGGGATGAAAGCTTGATTGGTAGAGGATGTACAGACCAAGGCACGGTCCCGTGAAACACATTGAAACTCATTGAGACAATATGGCCTGCTATGGTGCAAATTAGAATAGATTTTGTATTCATTGGAATTCCAAACTATGATATGGTTTTATTTATTATAATTCACCATTATATGCATATAACCTACATTATACACTCAACCATTTTGTTGTGAACAAATTACGCTTTAAAGGACATTTTTCAAAGTAGTTCATCTTTGGACTATTCCTGCACACTGCAGGGATCTAGTCCTTACATCGGCATGATCCTAGGGTCTTTGATGCGTCCAATCTTCTACATTTCACACAGAGCCAGGCTAGTAGACAAAAGCTTAGTATAATCCTTACTGTAACAATTTACCGCCATGCCCCCCCCGGTCCCTGGCTACACAGTAACCAACTGGCCTGGATGAAGTCATCATCAGGGCTCTTAACGCACCATGATGACCGGATC
>OLKM01000418.1:40332-216660 GCA_900291075.1 Melanogrammus aeglefinus
GTTGTGGCGTAGTGGGGGCGTCGTGGCGAGGACTGACATTTAACACTCCTCCAATGTCATCCTAAATTTACAGTGAAACCAGAAGCCACGTGTCATCCTCATGTGAGGGCTGAGTAATACGCCTAGAATACACTGACGGGGCTCTGATGCAAACCCACATTAACTTACACACACACACACATATGGACACACATACACACACACATATAGAAACACACACACACACAATTTCAAAAAAGCACATTCTTAGGTACATGGCATATGGCCAGAGGGGAACGTACACACAGTTATACACACTGCTATGAGGACATACCCACGAACACATACAAACTCACATACATGCACACTAATACATACGATCGCCCTACATACAAAGAAACACACACACACACACCCAAACACACACACACACACACACACACACACACACACACACACACACACACACACACACACACACACACACACACACACACACACACACACACATACATAAGCATCAGCAAACCCACACATACACACAACCACACACATGAGCACTTACACACACAATATATACACACGTACACACGTACACACACGCAAACAGACGAAGGGAGGGTGCGCAGACAAGTTTCTTCGGATGAGCAGGTTGTGGATCACGCGACGCAACATACAGAGGCAAAAGCAGGGTGGAGTGTGTCCGTGCGAGTGGCCTAAGAGACAGATGCAAACTGAATGGGCCGTGTCAGCGGAGCGCTGAGAGAGGACATATCGGTATGGGTCCCCGGTGGACGCTGCCGCCACTTGAAGCTCTTTAAATGGAGCCAGGCAGCCACTTGATTCATGAGCGCCAAGCAGCCATCACAGGAACCTGATACGTGTCCACCCGGTAGGCCCACGAGCTGTGAGGTTACCGCAGGGGGACAGAGACACTTCCGTTTGGGAAAAGTAGGTAGAGTGTGTTTGGGGATAAAACATATACCACTTATAATTGTAAAAAATATAATTCATAATAAAACATTTAATAACTGTTGCTTAAAAAGTGATATTCCTCTCATCATGATTTGCAGGTGGAGCCTCATCACAATAAGGCTAGCATGTTCACACAACCGGGCTGAGCCTGATGAGACGAGCTGAACGTTAATCCTGGTAAAAGTAACCCTGTGTCAGCTGACTGCTTTGTGCTAACCGCAATTTAATATGACCTGGGGCCTCATTTGAAATTAATGAAATGTTTACAGAGTCCCAAATGTGCTAAATGGTGTAAGAGCTCCTGGAAGCAATAAGCACGGGTCCGACTGTACACACGGCCCGGGACACTGGGAACTGTGTGAACTGAGCGGTCATCGCATCAGGGAGGTTAATAACTAGGAATAACAATTTTCTCTCTACTTCACCTAATTACATTCAAAGGCTGTATGTAGGAAATGTGCCTTGTGCAGATCTATACAAAAAGGTTGAGACAGGTGACTGATGCCGGTTAAATGCCATATAATAAGGCATACATCCTCAATGTTTTAATTTATTGACTCTTACCTGCTAATTCAACCTCCAATTCAAACTATATTTGCAATATTTATCGCACCGATCATTATTTGATTTGATAACCCAGCAGGTTGTGTTTGACATCCACTGTGCGTGAAAAGCTGAATGGAGGGGATAACTGTATGGCAAGTGGCACATCATAAAATCAGCAATATGATCATAGAGAGATGACTAAAGCCACCCTGACATGATGAATGTGGGACCAAAAAGTGAGACTCCTTTACTATTTTAATATAGAAATGATGAATTGCCCACAGAACTGCTGCATGGCTTGAATCACAGATTTCCTTTTCTTTATTATTCATTGTTAATTGTTAGCCTTGGAGAGAGGGCTCTCTTAGTTTCTTCCTCCCCTCCGAGTTGACATTCCTGATGGGGGGAAAATCCAGAATTAATAATGAAGTGCAAAACATTACAAATGCAGGGAGACATTTTCGGATCGCTCCTAGCTACGGTCTGCCGCTATGAAGAAGCACCAGATGAGGGGATCTGCACTGGCAACTCCATTACCCCAGCGAAAGAGCACATAAAACCCGGAATGACATGCAGTAGTGCAAAACTTAGAATGTGTGTAACTTCCTCAATATTATCCTTCACTGGCAGGCTTTGTTTCACATGTGTGCCCAGACCATGTACACAGACAGCCGACCAAGCGCAGGAATGCACGTTGCAGCTCAATAGATTGGCTTATGCGGGGCAAATTTAATATGTGGTTTGGCCCGGACAATACCGGGGTTTCAGTGGTCCTGCCATGCCCCAGGGCAGGCTGATGAAGAAGAGCAACACACAGGAGAATGGGGTCTTTGTTAGAACCTTGCCAGAAAGTTTGGAGGCCACTCGCAGGACTCAGTTAAATCCAGACCCTAGGAAACAAGCGTCTCTCAAAACCCCATGTAAGTAGCCTGTAAGCCGCAGCAAGGAGCCTGCAAACTGGAGCAAGTAGCCCTTTAAGCTAAGTGTAGTCGTTTTGATCAAATGCAGAGGCTAATATTTATTTATTTAGAACCAAAACAGACCGAGATATGGTGCAAATACGGTGACAATGGCTTCACCTCCTAGCCGACACCCAGAGAGGTTGCATAGCATGAGGTGGAGCAGATATAAAGACTAAAGGTGTAAAATCCACATGTTAATCTATATCATCATTACTATTTCATGTCCATGGCATTATCATTTATACCCCTGCAGATGAGAGCAGGCCATTTGTCAAACCTGGACTAGGAAGAGGAATAGAGGGTGCAGGGGCTGAAGCTGCTGCTGCATACAGACTCTGTCGCTCTACACCCGCTCTTATGACCACCTTATCTTACCACAATACAATAACACATACGCCAGAGGAAGCTTGGTTTGGAAAACACCAACAAAACACAGACACACGCACACATGCACATGCACACGCACACACACACACACACACACACACACACACACACACACACACACACACACACACACAACACACACACACACACACACACACACACACACACACACACACACACACACACACACACACAACACACACACACACACACACACACACACACACACACACACACACACACACACACACACACACACACACAGAAACACACACACACACACACACACAGTGACACACAGTGAAATGTGCAGTGTAAACCAAATCCAAATCACATCTTATCGTATGATATTGGGGATGCTATTGTTTCATTTGATGTTGGAACTGCCAATACAAATAGCATTTAAACACAGATGCTTTTTTGTAATGGCATTTCGTCTGGTGCATATTAAGTTACACACATCCAAAATCTGTTAACAGAGACTCATGCAGCTTAAGGTCTTTAGCATCGATGTGCTGCATGTTCCCATGAGAGCCCTATGGAGCAAACGGTTAGTCTTTTGCATCCATGTGCTATACTGTATTCTCCCATTGGAGGTTAGTTAGAGGCTTGATCCACTCCAAGCTGCAACATACCCCTCAGTCTCTCAGCATCGACGGAGCACCCCAGATTGCAGCAACTCCACACACCAGCCGCCCGTCAGAGAACGCCTGGGTGCGGATGCCGACACAGAGCGACCAATGAATTTCATGCATTTGAGCACATTAAGCTCTTTGTAAACATTTGATAAGACTCAAAGAAGGCGTACTGTTGTTCTAAATGGGATTTAGTCCCTGCTAACGCAAGTCATTTGACAGGAATTCCTCTAACTTGTAGAATAGATTGTTTTCATGAAGAATTCTAACATGATAATTGAATCTGCTGTTCTGTGCTCCTCTCTCTCAAGTCTACGTCACATGTTCACCAGGCCATTAGTTGGCCCTTTGGTTCAATGGCTTGAGATGCAACGTTACAAGCCCAGGGGATGAATGCCAAATAATAATTTGCCACCACAATTTGTTAATTTGTATTTTTGGAGGAATAATTCAAACGGCCCTTCAGAAGTCGCGCCGGCTCGACAGAGACCACTGGCTAGACAAAAAGCCACAGGTTTATTTTTGTCGTTCACAGAGTCTTAAAGATAATGTTATTTGGTGTTCAATACGAGTGGCTTTGAACAAACACATGAATGGTTTGGCTACAATAATGCAATATGTAAGAGATAAAGGAAGGATTATATGATTTACCAGAGCAAAAAAACCCTGACTGGGTTCTTCCGCTTCTATCACAGCTTCAAACATCAAACATATCAATGTAACTTTTATACTGTAAAATTTCAACTTTTCCGATGACATAATTAGTTGAAATTGAAATATTCAAACTCATATTATTTTGCATTGACGAGAAAACTGGTCGATAGCTCTATTTGACATTTGTATTTAATGTTTGATTTGTGGCATTCTTGAAACGTTATTGACCAATCAGGTTCAAGTATTAAACAATGCAGTGATATAATTACACGTAGTGCAACATGTGTACTATATGAGCCAACATATGCAGTCAGCATTTGCTGTTGCCTGATCCAAAGTGAGGGGGTCCTCTGTGAGAGACCTGACCCACGGTGACCCTGTGAGAGAGTAAAAACATCAAAGAACCTACTCTACTTCAGGTTCAACCATTATATTCTGGATGGATATGGTCTTCTGTGTGCTGAGTCTTTCTTTGGCTGAACAGAATCTAAATATACAAACTATACCATTGATATTGAGGAACTGGCCCATATAGGCGAAACATTCAGCTACTGTTGTTTTGCCTAAATTAGCATGGGGTGTATTCATGACTATGCAATGATGTCCATAGACATTATAATGCATATTTATGTGCACAATAAATCCATTACATGATGAGTATCTTCATGGAATCCTAAAATTGACGAAATTATACACAAATCAAACATAGACACATACAGAAACACACACACACACACACACACACACACACACACACACACACACACACACACACACACACACACACACACACACACACACACACACACACACACACACACACACACACACACACACACACACACACACACAAACACATAGAGAGGTACACGCTAACACACATGAGCACCCCCCTCTCCCTGGTCTTGTTACTTATCATTGTGTCATCCTGTTGATAATGTCTTGGGCTTGGGCGTGCAGAGGAAATCAATCCGAGGTTACCAATTACCGCATGTCAATACCTTGAAAGGGGAGATCCACAGTGAATTAACCACGGCCCGCGCCGTAATCGCTGGAAGATAAAACGCTGGGAGCAGTGTGTTTAATCTCCCTTAATCTTCATGTATCTCTCTCTCTCATCTCTCGCCCCCCACGCTCACACCCTTCTCCTCTCAATAATGCACACTAGCCCCCACTGGCACCTCGGCCTCCTATACCCCTTGCCCCCACCCCTACACACACACACACACACACACACACACACACACACACACACACACACACACACACACACACACACACACACACACACACACACACACACACACACACACACACACACACACACGCACACACACACACACACTATATACAGACCACATACACACACACGCAATGACCAACATATACATTTATACCCTCCACACACACACACACAGCACACAGGCAAACAAACACACACAGAGACACACACACACACAAATCTTAATGTGAATATTAATATATGTTAAGAACAATATGAATATGTTAACCTGTTACTGTCAGCCGAGTGACCAGTGGAGCGTTCAGGTGTCATTATCCGTACCTCTCCAGAATGGCAGGAGCGGGAGACGTACACGTGTCACCGTCAGTTGTTTCCCAGAGAAGCTTGGGGGCCAGAGTGCATGTTGATTTATGTTGTCATCATGACACTGGGCATTATCTAAGGGTTGCAATGCATGTACGTGTGAGGGGATGGTAACGGTGGTGGCGCTGGCGGTGGAGGTGGTGGTGGGGCAGTGGAAGTGGTGGAGGCGGTGGGGGCGGTGGAGGCGGTGGAGGCGGTGGAGGCGGTGGAGGCGGTGGAGGCGGTGGAGGCGGTGGAGGCGGTGGAGGCGGTGGAGGCGGTGGAGGCGGTGGAGGCGGTAGAGGCGGTGGAGGTGGAGACAGAGGCGGTGGAGGTGGTGATGGCAGTGGTGGTGGCGTTGGACGTGGTGGCGCCAATCATCATTTTTGCCTTTTTCTCCAAAGAGGAGAAAAAGGAGGTAGAGGAAGAGGGAAAGGGCGGAGGCTCAGCCAGATGTAGAGGTAGAGGAGGAGGAAGAGGAAGAGGAAGACCTGAAGCAAGGTTGTATGGCAACAATCGCTTTGTAAATAGGTGTCCTGTGGATTAAACCCAGACATATACAGTATGTAAAGACCATACAAACAGTGCAGGGATGCACACACGCGTATGCACAAACACACACACACACACACACACACACACACACACACACACACACACACACACACACACACACACACACACACACACACACACACACACACACACACACACACACCTACACACAGACCTACACCAATTTGCATGCAAACACATACACAGGTACACCAAGTATATTAAATGAAATTCCCGCAACACTAGTCAACCATGCCCTGAACCATGGATTGACACTGAGGGAGGCTGGACTAAGAGTTCAGCCAAATCTTAGCAGATAGTGGCATCTGTCATAAGGAAGTTTCAACAGCTGTGTACTTCATAAGCAGTACTTTTATCACTGAGAAGTAGAATTGCTAAAAAAAAATTGAATTGCCTGAGAACTACTGTGTATATGGAAGAGATCTGAGTTCATTCAGTACCTCTAAATTATCCCCAAAGAAATCCATGACAGTAAATGGTCTCCCTTTCTCAGTATTTGCAAAAAAACATTTTTGGGAAGACATAATTATATGTGATTATACTGGAAGTCCTACATTTAGCCTCTAATACAAAATTGGCTGCATAAAAAGGCAATAGATTAGCCTTTAAACTTCAACAATAGTCAACAGTCAGAAAGGCGGCAGAAGGCAGTGTCAAATATATTTGACACTGATTAACATGCCAAAGAAGGACAGCATTTTATATCGGTCCAGAAGCTCAAAACACTGTGCGAACATTGTTGTGCCATCAAAACCTATTTTGAAAAAACAGCCGCCTCCTCCTTTTGGCATTCATACCAGCTTTGAGTCATATCCAAGCAACAAGGCTGCTGTCAACAGGATCTGCTTATGATCTGTCTGCTGGTGGACTAGCACCATGTCCCCTAGCAAATAAAGGCACAGAGCACAAATATAAGCCTCTGCATGGTGTGTTTGTGTGACTGTGACTGTGACTGTGTGTGTGTGTGTGTGTGTGTGTGTGTGTGTGTGTGTGTGTGTGTGTGTGTGTGTGTGTGTGTGTGTGTGTGTGTGTGTGTGTGTGTGTGTGTGTGTGTGTGTGTGTGTGTGCGTGCGTGCGTGCGTGCGTGTGTGTGTGTGTGTGTGTGTGTGTGTGTGTGTGTGTGTGTGTGTGTGTGTGTGTGTGTGTGTGTGTGTGTGTGTGTGTGTGTGTGTTAAGATCCCTCAATTGTGTGACCACGGGTCGAAAAGGCCTGGGTGCCGCGCTGCAAAAATAAATAAATAATAAAATTTAAATAAAAAAGGAAACCAAATGAAAGCCACTTCCTGTGTGGTAGCGAAGCTGAGCCTGCGCCTCCGGAGCGGCTCATTATTGCATGCGAGGCGAGACTTGTGATCTTTTTAATTATTCTGCACTTCATTTCTATCCCACCATTCAAAACGCAACATGAGAATTGATTGCCTTGAAGATCCATCTTTATAATCTCCTTCCCCTCCCCCCTCGGGCCCATAAATTATCCCACTTTGAGGGAGGGCGGCCGAGGCACGCGGGTACCAGCGGAAACCCTTTCAGAGCGGCGCGGAGCGACACGACCGAGCGTTCGGGGCCTAATTGAATGGACTGCTCTTTGGGAGCTGAAAGAGGGTAGGGGGGGTAGCGGTGGCGGCGTGGTGGGATGGTGTGTGGGTGGATGGGGGAAAAAAGTACACTTGTTATCTTGTGAACCCTCAAACATGTAAGATAGGAATCCCTTGAATGTCAGCGACAGAAACGGAATTAACAAGAGGTCTTTTTATTGTCTTGGAAGGTCATTAGGCTGCCAATCGGTGGTAATTATGGAAATGATCTCGCCAGCTCTCTGGAATGTTTTCCCGCTTCCATAAGGACTGGAGAGCGTTCAATCAGGCGCTCTCGTGGGAAAGTTCAGCCATAACTTCAAGTGTACCAGCAAAATCACATTAAGCAAAGAGATTTCATTAGTATTTATAGCCCCGAGGCATTTGTAAAAGTACGGAGTGGCGAAGTTATGTGAGACTGAGAAGGGGAGAATTATTGGTTAATGACAAAGGCCATACCTATAAGACACATGGGTAATGAATATGAGCCATTGATTGCATCTTAAAACTGGATTCTTGAGGGGATGAACAATATTGATGATCTTATGCCTGCCTTTGGATTGCTTATGTGTTAAACTGTTTGGGTGTTAACTTTATTGGTCTGAAATGTTTTATCTTGCAGGTAGGCCTATATGTAAATAAATGGAATAATATGACTTAAAAGACAGATAAGATGCTGAAAGGGATAGGCTATCAAATATATCACCGTTGGCTTATATATTTGAACAATACAAATATATAGGTTCCTCGTTTATGCAAATTAGTAAGTTAATTAATTTAAAAGTCACTAATTGTGTCATATTTTTTCTTTCTTTTACATTAGGCCTATATCTGTCTAGACTTTTTTTTTCTAAAATTCATTCTGCATTTAATTCGAACACCTTATTTGAATCAGGCCTTTATAATCCACTTAACCTCGTGGTAATTGACAGTTAAAAGGTCCATTCCTTAATTTGAAGAGACATCACCAGAGACAGAACAACTACCGCGTTCCAGCCTCTTTCTCCAGTCTCTCGCTCCTGCTAAGGAATATACCGTTTCTTTCAAGGATTGCTTTTTCTGAAAAATGTCCTTCTAATGTATCTAAAATTAAATTGCGATATATGTGATATATATATATATATATAATATATATATATATATATATATATATATATATATATATATAATATATATATATATATATATATATATATATATAATATATATATATATATGTATAATATATAATATGTATATATATATATATATATATATATATATATATATATATGTATATATATATATATATATATATATATATATATATATATATATATATATATATATATATATATATATATATATATATATATATATATATATATATATATATATATATATATATATATATATTTCAAAAAATTCTTCCCAAGATGAAAGACATTTCCTTTACAACAGTATAATCCAAATACAGCCTGTTTTTAAATACAATTAAAGGATTTGTTACCGAAAGATAAAACGGGTTAGACGAGAGAGTGTCTCTTCAGAGAAACTGACAGATCGCGGGCAGGGGGGGCTCGGAAGCGCCGGATATGGTAGGCCGTTTGCGCTGATGCTATATGCATCGATAGGCATTGAGTTCAGAGGTGACTGCAGGTGCCACGCTATACGTTATACTATTCTCTTGATTACAAGAAGATCTTATAGGGACGTGAAGACACCAAGGCGTGAGGCGATATTTATAATAGGCTAGGTCCTATAATAATAATTGATTGAATTTAGCGCTTTTCTAGACACTCAAAGACGCTTTACAGTGAGGGGGGGGGGGGGGGTCTCACTCACCACCAACATTGTGTAGGACCCACTTGGGTGCTGAACACTTAGATATTTGGTCCAAATTATTAGGTTGAATCTAAATAGTAAATTCGATTTCTTCTTTTTGCATAGGCCTATTCTTATTCGTATGTGAGGTTTTGTGGCATATTCATTTTTTATTGTCAATCTTGTTTCTTCATTTGTGTTTTATTTCAAAATAGGCTCATCTTTTAATTTTGTTTAAGTGCAATATAGTTCTTTTTCAAATAGCGTCCTTTCCTTGTGCTAATGTACAACTTTCAGGCCTAATCTAAATGACAATCAAATATAAACGGAGTAACGTAACACATACTTAACAAGACTCAATGGCATGGTAATCTGGCACCATTTAGATGCAGGTGTCACTTTCCCACCCTACCTCCGTCCACCCGGACAGCAGGGCAGAGGGGAGGACGCCAGCCTGCGGACAGACGCTTGTCTTTTTATGTCATTAAAGGCTCCGGTTCCTTTAGTAAGTGAGCGAGTTGATTTGGGAAACATTGTGTGTCTAGGGTCGAGGCATGCCCAATATATCAAAAAATTTTCAAAAATACCGGCTCGGTCATCGAGGTGGAAAGCTTATTTCCTTTTAGAAAGATCAATTAACGAGCAATATAACGAAACTTGAGAGAGACGTGACTCTGTATTTGTTGAATTTGTGAATTTATTATCAGAACAACAGCAGGAAACAGTTGGATCGTTGAATTTGTCATTTTTTCAGCTGAAGGTATGACTCAGAGGAAGGAAAATATAGCAACTTTCATTGTTTCAACTAAAGATAGACAATTATAATAGATAATGGACAAACAATTGTGTTTTCATGAAAGTGGATCTTCATGGATCGTGATTATTATATTTGTGTTTTATTAACTAAATATTGACCAGTAATACTGTATTAGTTGGCACAAAAAGTATACACAAACGCACACACACGCACACGCACACGCACACGCACACACACACACACACACACACACACACACACACACACACACACACACACACACACACACACACACACACACACACACACACACACACACACACACACATACACGCATACATGCTGACAACGTGTCCGCACGCGCGAGGGATCACTAGTAACTACGCAGACGCACGACGCGCGGCTGTCTCGTATTTTGGCCCCTTGCATTGTTGTGGCGGGACGGGGAGAGCTGGCTCCTGGAAGGAGACAACAGAGGTCAGTTAAAACGAGCTGCACCATACTGTTTGACAGAAACTGAGGCTCAGAAATTCTACAAGCCGACTGAATATGGCAATTTCCAAAAATAAGAGAAAAAATAGAGAGACGTTCACTATCTGCCCTGCGGTCAAACGCACAACACAATCAATAATGAACATTTGGAGTCAAATAAAAATCTCAAATTAAAGAACATCTTTCAATGAAGTCGTTAAACTTGATTTGGGCAGAGAGTTTCCCCAATTTCAGTATTCAAAGGACGAACATTATCCAGAGAATGTCTCATTTTTATTAAATCTGACACCCTGATGATCATTTGGATGCGGATGTAAAATAATGATCATAATAGCCGTAATTAAAAGCAGGCAAACAGTGCCATTCATTTGTCCCACCGCTGCTGGCTGCCCCCGAATGCCGTCACCCCGTTCATTCAATTATGACTTTAGAAAATCAGTCAAGAAAAATAATAAAAACGATATATTCATATATGCCAACGAAAAATCACGATTTTGAACATAGGCCTACACCAAAAATATAGCCTTGTCCTATTTACAAATATTACATCGCCCGTTAATTGTCTGGCCCGATATATTATAGGCCTATACGGAACTGACTATGTCACATTGCTAAATTGGATTGCTTTTTTTTTTGCATTACATTTTTATTTAGGCTACATATATTTTAATACGAAACAAGGTTTTATTTAGGTATAAGGGATTTTGGATGAGCTCCTTTCTTCAATATAGTGAATAAATGAAAAAAAGAAAAGTCTAACTACAGTATAGGCTAGTATCCTATAATCCCGCTGAAGGCAACCCGGGCAGTTGCCAGTGGAGATCTCGCGGTGTTTCTGTATATTTAAAGGTGTGAAGCAACAGCAGCACCCGGCGCAGCAACAGCCTCCGCACTATTTATGAGCGCCGGCTCGGAGGACGCGGTCAAAGTCTTCCATACACGGTTACAACGGCCGTCGTAGCCTCCTCGCTAGATGCCTTTCAACCACTGTCTTGGCCTACCCGTGCTTTTAATATTATTATCACTAGAGTCTATAATTGAGTAGGCTACGCGTCATTTCAGTCACCATTATAACTGCTCGTTACCCCAGGTTAGAGGTTATTTGTTTCATTTCATTTGCACTAGCCCCTTTCTATACCTATTCAGTCCATTGTTGCTACAGTCTATAATCCGGCTGCTTGGATTAGAAGGCGATATTTGGTTTAGGTGATGCTGGTTTCATGACCTTTCTCCTGGATCGCGTATGTGTGTGTTGTGTTTGCGATGCAGCGTGTCCCCCTAACGGCTTCTTGTCGTACTGAGACACTTTATTATGCTGAAAGGTTTTGTGGGCCTCAATCCGGATACATGTGTGCTCAAACGTCAATCTCATTAACAAACCGCGGAGGTATAACAGGGGTTTTATGAGGCTTCAAAAGATCCCAGGACGCATGCGTTCGGGTTTTGGTGTAGGCCTACTTGTATCAGCCGTTCTTGCCACGCTGCAACTCTTGAGATGTTTGAAGGCATTTCGCCACTGCACCTGTCTTCATAGCGCCTTCTCCCGCGAGATATGTGCACCGAAAGGGCTTAAAATAGACTGGAACCGTTTGTTATAAATGTCATCAGAAAACAAATGTTCCCGTTATGAAAAACAACGGGGAACCTGAGCGCGTTTTTTTCGGGGGACGGACGATATATCTTTGTTTTGGATGAGTTGGCATGCCCGTGCGTTTAATAAACACAGACAAGCTGTGTTTGGATTTCGGCAGGTGATATTAATAGGGTTAGGGTTTAATTGTAGGTCTTCACTGTCTGAGGAACGTGACTCTTGTCCCACGGGAGAAATATCCTCACTAAGGGGTTGTCAGAGGATCGAGAGAGAGGTGGGACGCGTGGCCACGTTGGTTTTCCATGCAGTTTAAATAGCCTATCGAAAACAGAACGACAGTCAACTAGTTATCAAGGGATTAACGATCAAAATGCATGCAGATTTTGGTAAATATAACAATAGCGTATCTGATTACCCTTTAGCCCTCTCAACAACTGCAGAAAAATCCCTCAATAATTAAATATACAAATCAATTAAAAAACTAGGATAACTATTAATGCATTCAATAATGAACACAAGAATAACATAGCATTATTATAATTATTATATCATAATAGAAAATGTGGGGATATTGTGCTGGGGAAATTGTGCTGGGATACACCAATTAGGATAATTCAAATGATATGATAAAATAATACTTTTTATAATAATAATCATTATTATTATCATCACATGTTAGAATTAGTATATTTGTTAATATTATCAATATTGTGATTATTTTTATTAAATAAAAGCATAATGTTGATACATAAATGCCAAACAAATGACGCTTCATTTAATAAGCTTATTCGACGATAACAAGTAACAGTATAAGTAGTATAATATGTTGTTAAAAAAGACAGGACAGAAGAGGTGTCAAAGGAAAGACATTCATTTGAAAATCATTTAACGAAATTAGTTATCAAATATATTGCCTTGCATGGGCTAAATTAGTAACATACTTCATAATATACACATACTGCGTTCTATTAATTATACTTGACATGAGGTTATTTATCCTGTAATGGTAGGTTATATTTCTAATATTGATGTAAAACGAAATACATAGGGCCTTATTACAACCGTGTCAAATTGTGAAGAAGCAACATTTTCTCTCACGACACAGGAAACGTTTACATAGTCTTAAATCCCATTCGACGTCTCTTTCAGGCCCCATGCATGGCTCACCTTCATGGTTGTGAATGAATGGTCTGTTAACATTGACTCGATGCCGCATTTCCTACTTTTTCAAATGCTAAAACATGCAATGATCGCGGTCGTTAACACCTCTTGCAAATTCCTTCAGAAACTCTTTATTCCTTCCATTGTTACAGCTCAAATATTCTTCTCAGCATTGGCTAATCCTGCAGGAACAAATAGCCTCGATTCATTCTACACCTAAAGATTTCAATTCCGTGTCTTCCAAAATAAAATAAAGCCATCGAACTGTTTCTACCCGAAATAGACCAATAGACAAACAAAAACGTGCACTCGCCTCAAAGAAACATTTCGATTTGATCATTAATGCGAAATGTTTGCAAATGAAAACGAAATAAACATATTCTACACCTGACATGCAAACCAAATATACATATTTATATGCATAAATAAAAGAGCATAAACCAATTAAGAAAGGAGATTGAATTGAACTTATCTGTCGTCGTTTTCATTCAGTCGCTTCGGAACACGTTTGTACAAGCAAAGTTAAGATTTGGGTTTTTAATGCGCATTAGATCTTTCAATCATACAAGGCAATTTTCTCTCGCCCCCCCCCCCCCCCCAGCCCCCCCCCCCTCTCTCTCCTCCTCCGTTAAATGGTCTATGACGGACGAACCCTGGCAGGGATCAGCGTGCAGCATTGCTGTTGTCCTATTGTTGACAAATCCGTGAAACAACTTCAGTTTGCATGCTTTAACGGGAGGGGGGGCTTTCTGACGTCAGCCAATCACGTGGCCAGGACCGATAGTATATCTTATAGTGGGGAAAAGTAATCTATCAGACAGTCCTTTAAAAGCTTTAAAAGCGCGTGTCATCTCGACTCCGCCGTCCAAAACGCAACTCCTCGGGAAATATAGCCTACAGACTGAGAGGAACATCGGGAGCGGAGAGTCACGACCGAGTGGAGGAAGAACACGAGAAGAAAAAAAAAAGACAAGACCACTTGAAGCGTGTACTGAACTGGGTGGAGATATTTTCAGAAGTTGAAGTTTCTAGTGACTGGCTTTCGCTTGGCACCACCGCTCTGACCTGCATTTAGATTTGGTGCGACATCCGATCTCTTGACGGGGCGTCCCAATCTTCCACCAGAGCCTTGTGCGCACCCCGTCCACCACTCAGCCACCATCTCACCCAGCAGGTCGGTCACTTTTTTTGGGGGGAGCTTCGGTTTAAAACATCAGTGAACCGTGAGATGACACTATCTGGCGGCAGCGACAGAGCCAGCGATATGTCCGGCCGGACAGTGCTCTGTGCCGAGGACGTTGACATCGACGTGGTGGGAGAAGGGGACGACGAGGGCGCGGAGCGCATGGACAGTGACTGCGACAGCTCGGGTGACGGGATCACGCACGACCTCCGAGGTGGAGGTGGAGACGACGAGGAGATCGACGAGGAGATCGAGGTTGAGAAGGAGGAGGAGGAGGAGGATGAGATGATGCGCTCCGGCGGGGGGAGTCCGTGCTGCGAGAGCTCCGGAGAGGGAGAGACGGCCACCGTGAAAGGAGAGGGCGCCGAGCAGAACGGAGGAGCCTCGGGAGGCACCGCACAGAAGCCCAAGAACAGCCTGGTGAAACCTCCGTACTCCTACATCGCTCTCATCACCATGGCCATCCTGCAAAGTCCTCAGAAAAAACTCACCCTCAGCGGGATCTGTGAGTTCATCAGCAACCGCTTCCCTTACTACCGAGAGAAGTTCCCTGCCTGGCAAAACTCCATCCGTCACAACTTATCACTCAACGACTGTTTCGTCAAGATCCCCCGTGAGCCCGGGAACCCCGGGAAGGGCAATTACTGGACCCTGGACCCGCAGTCGGAAGACATGTTTGACAACGGCAGTTTCCTCCGGAGAAGGAAAAGGTTCAAGAGGCATCAGCCAGACATACTTAGGGACCAGACGGCGCTCATGATGCAAAGTTTTGGGGCGTACAGCATCGGCAACCCGTACGGTCGGCACTACGGAATCCACCCCGCATATTCACACCACGCCGCCCTCCAGTACCCCTACATGCCCCCAGTCGGCCCAATGCTGCCTCCGACCGTTCCGCTGCTGTCCTCCGCGGAGCTCAACAGAAAGGCGTTTAACTCGCAACTCAGCCCGAGTCTCCAAATGCAGCTCAACAGCCTGAGCACGGCGTCCATGATTAAGTCCGAGCCGACGAGTAGACCGTCCTTCAGCATAGAGAACATCATCGGCGTGTCCAGCACTTCGTCGTCGAGCGTGGCACAGACTTTTCTGCGACCCCCTGTCACGTTCAGTCGGCTCTGCTGAGCGCCCAGTCGCTCTCCCTCACGCGGTCAGGTATGGGGCCCATCCTCAGCGTGCCGTCCAACCTACTCTCGGGACAGTTTTTACCCTCAGCCGCAGCGGTGTCCAAGTGGCCCTCTCAGTGACTTTAGATGACACTCTTTATTTTTTTATACAAAGACTACAGTATTGTTTGGGGACGAATGAGTGAAAAAGACAGCACTGGACTTTAAAGCCACGTAAATACTTAAAAAGACAAAGGAAAAGGAAATATTTATGTACAGGTAATAATTGTAAATATTTGTAAAACAAAAAAAAGGATTTTACAAGTGGGTATTTTATCTGTTTCTTTTCGAAATGCTCCATCTCGGCGTTTAGTGATATCATTGTTTCGTTTTTTTTTGTATGGGGGACAAACTATAATTGGACTAAATAATCAAGTTGTGCTTCCTTTAAGAAAACAAACGAGCTGAAAAGCAGACTGTTTTTAAATACAAATGTAGCGTAATTCTATGTAGCTATACTGTGTTGTAAATTTGATTCATTTGTAAATAAATAAGAGAATTGACATCTATTTTCTCTACTGACGTATTCAAGTCCTTGCAGTAACATATTTATTTTAATTAAGCAAGTTTCACAAGAACATACTTTCATAGCATAGGCTATTATACGCCTATGTGTTTTTATTATATTGTTGATTATATTAAGTGTCATAAACTGGTTTAACAAAAACCTATTGATATTATAATTTATATTCATGATGGTATCCATCCAGTCCTTTACCAACGCATTCAATTGGATTAAAGGATTTTATTATATTATAAACAGTAATTATTTTCTGTGACAACTTTAAAACGAACTAAAAATATAATATTGTTTTATTTATAAAAATAATAATAATAATAATTATTATTACATTATTATTATTATTTTAGAATTGAAGCGCTATAGGCCTATATTTCTTAAGTCTCTTTATTTTTTTAGTTCGACTAAGACGATTATGCGTTCTAGTTTTCAATCAAAACAATGAGGCCCAAGTCAACAAAGTGTATTTAGAACTATTTCAGACGTTCCTCTGATGGCAAAAATGAATAACAAACAAACCAACAAACCAACAAATACCCAACTCGTCTATTTTAAGACTTGCGTCTCCCAAACTATTATGAAAGTAACAGTTAGTTACGCAGACGTGTCTGCCTAATCACTTTTACACAAACAGCCAATGGTGATCAGGGGCGAACGCTATATTTATCTGATACCCATGGGAACAGAACAGGGCGCGCGCTCTTCTCTCTCTCTCTCTCTCTCTCTCTTCTCTCTCTCTCTCTCTCTCTCTCTCTCTCTCTCTCTCTCTCTCTCTCTCTCTCTCTCTCTCTCTCTCTCTCTCTCTCTCTCTCTCTCTCTCTCTCTCTCTCTCTCTCTCTCTCTCTCTCTCTCTCTCTCTCTCTCTCTCTCTCTCTCTGCTCTCTCTCTCTCTCTCCTCTCTCTCTCTCTCTCTCTCTCTCTCTCTCTTCTCTTCTCTCTCTCTCTCTCTCTCTCTCTCTCTCTCTCTCTCTCTCGTTTCTTCAGAACAGGGCTATCTCTTCTCTCTCTCTCTCCTCTTCATTCCAGAAACCCAAGTAGCTGCTGATGCAGCGAGAGCTTCCTAATGTCCCCGTAGAGAGCGGGAGGCCATTCCATCACTGACTCCATATTATTATTAGTAGGCCTATGAGTATTATTCTCCAGACATTATTAGAAATAGCCTGTGTTCTGGGCGCACGATTGTACAGCCACGGGCCACGGGCGTCTTGGCTGGGCACGGAGAGCTTAATCGTTTTACGGTTGATGTTGTTGAGGTTTTTTTTACATTGCCAGATGCACGTTTCCAATTCATTTAGTTTAGGCTAATCGAACTCTCACTTAGAGGGACATGTGTATGCCTAATAGGTGTAGAATTACAAATATGTATGGGTTTATTGAGGCTTGATTTTGTTCTTCAAACCTATACCTTGAAAATGTTGCATTCCTGGGAAGATCATTCATTTCAAAGACTTTTAAGGATAGCATTTCATAATTAATATGTAGGCCTATTATATATAAAATGTAAAGGCATTATACGCTACAGCAAAGCCCGTACATCACATAATTAATGATCAAACCTAAGTATTAATATCCACCAGCTCGTTTGCATGTCTTGCTCATCAGTGACTTTGGGACCAAAAGACAGAAAAAGAAATCTCGACATGGCAAAGGTTGAAACCGCTAGGGGGCGTCTACTGAGACCCATGCTTGTTCAAGGCCTAACAAGACATGTAGTAGCCTACATAATACAGGGGAAAAAAACGTACGGTAACAGTATATTGTGCGGACCCTGAAACAATGTAGGCCTGCACGCCACAAATGACTACTGCTTTGATTGTAATTGATTACTGGAGTAGATCAAGGGCTACGTTCTTTATAGAAAGAAACTTGCACCTATTTTGGCAGCGGTTTCTGGGCTGTCAAGTGCAAGGTTGACCCTTTTGACCCTTCGAATCCAAATTGACAAACACTCAAGCAGATTTTCGTTATTTTCTATTTACATAGTAATTAAGAGAGCATATTATTTTTTCTGACATCCTATCCTAATTTCTTAAAAATGGCGCATAATTGATTAGTTTCAGGTTGTACTCCCGGGGAAGTCCACAGAGTTAAAATAATATAATAAAGAAAATTTGCGTTATCATATTACAAGTGACTGGCGACCACTATACGCACACACCCATGCGGCCATGACAGTCAATGTGGGAGCTGTCTACCGCTTTTGATGTTGTTGAAATGTTCCTGTAAAATTTGACCCCGAAAAAATAAATGTTTAACACGATAAACGATCGACCCGGCAGTTCTATTGTTAGGCTTACTATAAGATCTTTGTTATGATTATTTTGCTAAATAAAATGTATAGTTACGATTTTCTAATTTATGCATCAATAAGCCCCAACGTGTTTTAGGAGAAGATGTTGCCAATAATGAGGTCAGTGGGAAATACGCCTGTGGAAATTACATTTTCAGGAATGATTCTTTTGCAGCCTATGTCAAATCGCTCTTGCAAGATTAGTTGATAGATCATATCGCTATGGAGTATAAAAAATTTATGGAACCACATTCAATGATAAGCGCCTTTTCCCTAATGTAATTCTTTGTGGTTTGGGTTAGCCTATGCCCACATTTCATCGTAAATCTCCCAGAAGTTCTGTGCTTGGTTGCCTCTGAGAGAAGATTTACCAGGAAGGGTCACCTCTAACCCCCCCTCATTGGCTCACTGAGTTATGCTGATAAGTGCACAATTATTCAAATGATTGTGTAAGACAATTGCATGCATGCGATGCAACCTAAGAATCTGCTAAAGGGGATGATCGTCTATTTCATTGCAAATAGTAGGAGTAGCTTCTAAAATGAGCTAATAGCATCTACCAGCCATATTCTGATTAAAACATTGACATTGCTCTAGGTTCATGTGTTAATTCAAATAGGATAATTTAGGTCTACAGCAACATTTTTGTGTAAAAATACTACCTTCTACCACAGCAATTTACTTTGGTTGATTGTTTGCCTATAACCTCAAAAAAGCATCGTTGCAAACAATTAATAATAATGGGCTTCACCATACAATAGACGCTATATTCATTTTAATTTCACTGATCTAAATTGCATTAATTACACATTTTACGTACCTAATATTTCTGGATGAAGGTGCTTGTAGTGTGAGTGGCTCTATGCAATATTTACTGTCTGTGTTACACAGCAATAGACAAGGTGAGACATTTTCAGAGCTGCTCTGAAATGCATTCTGGATGTTAGGAATTTAGAGGTAAAAATGTCCAAGATGCATCCAATGCATTTAAATTAGATTAAAACACACACACAACACACACACACACACACACACACACACACACACACACACACACACACACACACACACACACACACACACACACACACACACACACACACACACACACACACACACACACACACACACACACACACACACACACACACACACACATACACACACACACAAACCCCCACACACACAACCACACACACACATACACAAACACATAAAACACATACATACATACTCACACACACACACACACACACACACACACACACACACACACACACACACACACACACACACACACACACACACACACACACACACACACACACACACACACACACACACACACACACACACATAGCATACAAAATAACCCACACAAACTCACTCACACTGGGATGCCAGGGATGTAGGAAAACTATTTGTTAGTGTATGTGTGAAAACAATCCAGGAAGTATTCATGGACTAGTTGTCAGGTTGTCATAGAAACAACGACTCCGTAACAGCCAGACAGATTGAACTTATTTCACCTTGTGAATGACATACAGCCGATGCATGCAGCACACACAAACACTCCTTCTTCCTGCTTTACCATAGAGCGACTGTCCACAGCTATTGGCCACATCACTGGCCAATATAGCTAGCCAGCTAGCCTTGCCAATATCGATACCGACCTACTGTCCATTTATTATAGTAAATATAAGGAATATTCCAGGATTCCTAGGCTTCTACAGGCACTGATAGTAGACAATAAATGTAGGTACAGCAGTTACTGAATATTTAAAAAGGCATAGAGATGAAGCAATAAATGACAAAGTAAAGCTGGTGTTCCTGGGCATTAATAACTAATGGGAACCTGTGAGTTATAGGCTGCTCTAGTTGTAATGAAAGTGTCATTGAAAATCAGCAGTCCGCCAAGGTTATTATTATTTATACATAATAGATGGCGGAACCACAAGGTACATGCCACACCCTGCGACTGCTAACACCTTGGGAACAAAGATGATCGAAGTCAACAGAAGAAAAGGTCACAAAGGAGAGGTTGCTCCCCAGGCTTAGATTTACCCCAGCACAGCCACTGAGAGGTTATAACCAAATACTTACATTCAGTTGCAACAATGAGTTACACAATGGTAATGACACCATCCCCCCCCCCCTATTCTAGGTTGTTATTCTCAAAAAAAAAACAATATTTATTGTTAAGACTGTGAAGTTTAGGATAATTGATATTTGATTCCAAATACAAGGACAAAAATAAACCTTTTTTCATGCCTTTCATGTCATGTTTTGACATCAGGTAAAGGTTTCACATTTTTAACTGAAAGACCATCCACATACTCAAATGTAATTAGGATTTTAATTATTAGAATAATACTTAGAATAAAAACAATTATAAATGGTAGTATTAACAGTTGGTTTGTTATTCGTTTTAGTAGAAGTAGTAGTAGTAGCAGCAGCAGAATTAGAAGTGTAGATGTTATGTGGTTGTAAACACTTAATAGGTATAAAACCACTTTCAGGTAGAAGCGGGTAAACAAAATGCATTACTGCCGCACACAGGAACCCATGAAGATTTCTGCCCCAGTTGACTTGAACGCCTCTAAAGGCACAACGGTGACGTCATCCCCATCTGTCGAATCAAAGGGCTGTACGCATCCTTTATCGATGACGTATCAGGAAACGTTCACTTTCCATAACAATATTCTATCCGAATAAATCCATTGGACCGTTATAGTACAGACAAACGCTATAGTCAATCAATCTGCAATGGAAACGTGTACTCTAGTATCGATGTCCATTCTGCTTGGTGTCCTTGTGAGATGGGGAGTTTCATTCAATTCATATTCAGGTAGGATGTGGTCAACATAGTGATGGCATGTGGCATCCTTCAAATTAAACAGCTGCAAGTATTGATTGTTTTCCAAATACGTAATACAATAATTGAACATACAGAGAGTCACCGCAGGATACTGCTATTAAAATCTATCAACCAACCTGCATGTTTGCAAGGTCTGCTTTCATTACTGGAGGAGTTGGAGGAGTATTCAACATTAAGTTTTTATCTATTTGCAATGCAAAGATGCCTAAGATATGCGTGTTTTTTCCAGGTGCAGGTAAACCACCTATGTTTGGAGACTATGAGGCACAAAGGCATTGGCAAGAAGTGACGTACAACCTGCCCATACAGGAATGGTCTGTATAGGTCTGCCTCTTCAGTAGCTCATAAGAGATTTTTGGAATTTGGTTAGTGCTTGAGTGTGACGTGTGTACACAATAGTATGTCTGTAACATTTTTTCGATACCAATATAGCGTTAAGCTACCTTACCTGAAGGATAGTTCACCTGTCCTGAAAACAATCTTGTACATTTTGTTACGAATGTCCTGGGTGATGTCCCTTACTTTCCAACACAGGTATTTCAACACGACTGATAATGACCTGAACTACTGGGGTCTTGACTACCCCCCACTGACTGCCTTCCATAGTCTGCTATGTGCTCATGTGTAAGTTTGCTCACACATGATAACTGTTTGTAAGCATGTATTTTCATAGACAATATACCAAATAGATAAATATATAAAGACACTTTATGATAATCAGAAGGTAGGCAGTACAAGTATTTATCTAGTAGCAGATTTTGTAAGCAGTTACAAGAATGTGAAGTACTTCCTTATATGTATTTGTATTCAAATTATCCAACTATATATTTAATATATGTGTAGTGTATGTATGTATGTTTGTATGTATGTATGTATGTATGTATGTATGTATGTATGTATGTATGTATGTATGTATGTATGTATGTATGTATGTATGTATGTATGTATGTATGTATGTATGTATGTATGTATGTATGCTTAATCTGCTTAATAACTCAATTAGTAAACGAAAGTGTCCAAAACCTGCTTTTTTTTTTTTCTTGTGTTATTTTCTCAGAGCTAAGCTGATCAACCCTGAATGGGTGGAGTTGCTGGGATCCAGAGGATACGAAAGCCCAGCACACAAGCTGTTCATGAGGGCCACAGGTATGGGCCTGCATGGCCAAAAGACATGGGGAGGGGCAATGGAATGACCCATCCAAACATAAATACCTAATTAATTTGTGTATTGATTTCGTAAACCCAGGAAACTCTGTGACATGCCTATTAATGCGTTTGATGGGCTTATACGTATAACAGTTTGATTAAATCCATTAAGCATGAGGTTGTCTGTGTTGGGTATCTATGGATTGGATGCAACTGTGAAGCCTATCAAAAGGGTGTTAAAATGGAATTAATGTATTCAACATTAACATTTTACTAATGAAGGGATATTTCAGAGATTTTGTACACTGTATTGCATGCACTGTATTTCATACACTGTATTCCCTGGATATAATATGGTATTGCACACAATATACACACTGTATTTCATGCTCTAGATTTCATTCACAGTTTCATTCTCTGGATTTCATCAATTTGCTTCCTTTCTGTTTCTCAGTTCTTGCTGCAGATCTGCTGGTGTACATCCCTGCCGTGGTTTTATACTGTTGTAACCTTACAAATGGATCCCCCAATAAGAAGGTAAGACATGTTTTGGTTGTATTTGAGTTTTAATTTTTATTAATCTTTTTGAAACTGAATATATTCCATGTATACTGTATGTTGTAATGTATCGTATCACTTGTGGAGGGAGATCCACAATAACACAAGCTATTGTGATTGCAAAGCTTTGAATTTAAACGTGACTTTGTTAATATCATTAGAGGAAAATATATACGTAAATTTAAAACAAAAAACATAAATGGAACTAACGAGAATGCTTTGTGCTTTTATAAGGTTAATGTCAGGTATGGCTACATTTACTTCCAGATGGCCTAAGATTTCTTGGATTTCATATTTAAATAATTGTTTGCAATATAAACCGATTTGATCATACTTTTGTTGATTTAAGTTGAATTACATGTAATCCCCTTAGTTAACCAACCAGATACTAAAATCATTCCACCCAGGTCGGCACCTTGCTCTGCATATTGCTCTACCCAGGACTCCTACTCATCGACTATGGCCATTTCCAGTATCCTTTGTGTACTAAATGCATTTTTCCAAGTCTGAAACCAGCCATATGCTTTCATTTTGTGTTGTGTCGGTATTGTCAAATACTAAAGACACAAGAAGAAGGCCATCAATAATATCGGTTGCTTAATTGTCCTGAGGTACAGCTGTCACACTATAGTATGGAAGGTTATCTGACCAAACGTTTTTTGTATTTATTGTAAGAAAAAAGTTAGTAGGCCTACTGTAGAATGTGATGTTCCTGAAAAGATAAATGAACAGAAATGGAGCTTCCAAAGCACAATTTCCTATACCTTCTGGCATTTGAACAGAAACATATATTTAGTTTGCCTTTCTATATGGATGCTCGATCAATAGCGATATAGCTAAGATCAGCCCCACAACTCCAATCCTCAGAACATGAAATGAATGAATACCAAAGTAATGGTCCTTGATGGTGGTCAGGTACAACGGGGTGAGCCTGGGCCTGACCCTGTGGGGGGTGCTGGGACTGGGTCTGGGCTGGGATGCCCTCGGCTCCCTGGCCTTCTCTCTGGCACTCAACTACAAACAGATGGAGCTCTACCACGCCCTCCCCTTCTTCTGCTACCTACTGGGGAAGTGTGCCCGACAGGGCTTAACAGGAAGAGGGTGAGCCCCTGCTATATTTATACTTTTACCTCCATGCTGATTTTAACTCCTTCTTCAATTCCATAGCCACACCACAACCAAATGTAATCCGCACTCTATTGCCCTTACTTAAGGGGAACATTTTATATGCTATCCTTTATTAACTTCCCTCCCTTTTGCCTACAATAATTGATTTATTCAATAAGCCAATCAATCTTTGGCCACCAACAATCATTAAAAAAATAGACTCCATAAAATGGCACATACTCCATTGTGTGTGTGTGTGTGTGTGTGTGTGTGTGTGTGTGTGTGTGTGTGTGTGTGTGTGTGTGTGTGTGTGTGTGTGTGTGTGTGTGTGTGTGTGTGTGTGTGTGTGTGTGTGTGTGTGTGTGTGTGTGTGTGTGTGTGTGTGTGTTTATCTTGTAACAATGTACCAAGGACATTTAGTAGCAAAAGGAGAGGTGGATTACAGGGGGCTAGGGCAAAGATATGACCAGTTGACACTCTCACCATTCCCAGGCTCCTCAGCTATGTGGTGTGTGTGTGTGGTGTGTGTGTGTTGGTGTGTGTGTGTGGTGTGTGTGTGTGTGTGTGTGTGTGTGTGTGTGTGTGTGTGTGTGTGTGTGTGTGTGTGTGTGTGTGTGTGTGTGTGTGTGTGTCCAGCTGACCACATACCCTGACCTGTTTGCAAGACTTTCAGCTGATGAATGGCCTTCTCGCCATTCCTTGACAGAAAGTAAAACACCCAATTTACGAGGCATGTGACAGAAGAATTGTTGCTTTTAAAAAACAAAAAAATCAAACGTAAAGTGTACTTAGTTAATTGGGACGTATTGTTTTTTTATTGTATTTGTTGCATTCAATTGAATAACCATGTTGATGCGTATGTGTGGCATTTTGTGTGTGTGTTGGCGTGCATGCGCGTGGTTCCCACCCCTCCCCCCTTGTCTGTCCACCCTGAAGGCTGTTCTCGCTTGTGAAGATCGCAGTGACAGTGTTGGTGACCTTTGCCCTCTGCTGGCTGCCCTTCCTGTCTGACCCTGAGCAGGCCATGCAGTTACTCCGGAGGATCTTTCCTGTAGCAAGAGGTCTCTTTGAGGTACGGCCAATATGTTGTTTTAAAACAAACACCCCTTGCTTTGATATTTCCTCAGGACATAATGCACACCACCACACACAGGTGGGCATTTACTGAAGTTCGAATCATCAACGTTTGTAGGTCAAACTTTTTAATGTTTGCATTATTGTGGATACCTATTTAGAGTAAAAGTAATTCCAAATGTCAGTGAATCAAGTTCACAAACTTTAGAAGAATATCTTTGTATCTAACATAAAGTAAATCTTATTTACGGAGAAGGACACTGGAGTTGTCAGTATTCGGCCACAAACTACGGCAAAGTATTGAAATGGGAATATATATTTTCCTCAGATTTATTCAACCAGGAAGGCCGCCATTGAACCTGTAATGAGGCTCAGAAGTGAATATATTTTGGTAACAAGACATGACAGGTGCCGGGGAAGAGGACCCATGAAAATGGAGTGTATTTATTATTTTCCTTTTTCCGAGAAGGACTCCTCAAGATGTCAAAGGGCCAACATGAAACAGCTGTTAATTAACTGACGTCTTCCTCAGCGCTGTTTGTTATCGTGCTGCCGGGTGCCAGCCTGGCCACCGATACGGGCTGGCAGCGCAGCGTGGGCCACGTCTCTGAAGAGCAAACGTATACTTTTACGCTGGCCGGTTCCACCCATGCACATGACCGTGGGGGGGGCGGGGAGAAGGGAGATTGGAAGCCGTTTGAAAAGTGATCGGCAATGAATCGTGTGTGTGTGTGTGTGTGTGTGTGTGTGTGTGTGTGTGTGTGTGTGTGTGTGTGTGTGTGTGTGTGTGTGTGTGTGTGTGTGTGTGTGTGTGTGTGTGTGTGTGTGTGTGTGTGTGTGTGTGTGTGTGTGTGTGTTGTAATGTAATAAACTAATTGGGGAAACTGCATGTAGGCAGTCTGTCGGTGAGCTCGGAAAGGGCTGTCTTGGAAGTACAAGGCTGGCGACTGGTGGCGAGTCGAGGGTTTGGTCTAAGAGCGAGGGTGGGTGGGGGGGGGGGATGGGGGGGCTGAGTGGGTAGTTGTAAGTTTACCCACCGGCGGGCGTTCTTCGTGTCTAAGGTTGCTTCCTGCTATGGCCAGAAGAGAAAAAAAAAAAAAAAATGGCAGCAAATGCTTGCGCCTGTGAAATTCCGCATCGGCATCGGCTACTGAGCGGCTCCTTCACCTATAAGCCAACACTGCAGACCACCACCAGCCCCCCCCCCCCCCCCCCCCCCCGCCTCAACCCTCCTCAGAATCCATTCATGTGTTGCCCTCCCGGCAGCATTCCGCTTCAAGTTATTTGGAGCGGAGCGGCTGGGAGAGCAGAAAGAGAGAGTGAGAGTTGGGAGGGCAGCCCAGGAACAGGGGTGGGTGGTGGGGGTCTTCTAGTGCTGACTAGACACACACACACACACGCACACACGCACACGCACACACACACCTCTTTCTCTGTCCCTCTCCCAACGTCCCCCGCCTAAGATCGCACACAAGCACACGCGCACACAGCACAGAACATTTTCTCTGTCCCTCTCCCAACGTCCCCCGCCTAAGATCGGCACACAGCTGAGCCCAGAGCAGCTGTGTGTCAGAGAAGAGAGACGCAAGACGCCAGAAACGCAGTCTCCAGGATGGGATCGCACACCGTCAGGAGCCCTGCGAATTCTGTCTAGTCGGGGCCTCACCCCAACCCCGTGCTCCTGTGCAGATGCATTGTGGAATGCCCTCAGGGAATCTTCACTGCATTCTCAGGGTTGGGAATGACGACTCGGGTCAATGCCACCCATCTGTTTCATGTTTTACTGTTTTCATTTAATGCCCTGCCCGACTCTGAGGTCTTTACATTTTAGATGCTGGTGGTGGATTCAAAGCACAAATAGAGCATCAGCCATCAAACCAGCACCTCTCACCAGTGAGGCGTGTGTGTGTGTGTGTGTGTGTGTGTGTGTGTGTGTGTGTGTGTGTGTGTGTGTGTGTGTGTGTGTGTGTGTGTGTGTGTGTGTGTGTGTGTGTGTGTGTGGTGTGTGGTGTGTGTGTGTGTGTGTGTGTGTGTGTGTGTGTGTGTGTGTGTGCGTGCGTGCGTAGGATAAGGTGGCAAACGCATGGTGCAGCCTAAACGTCCTGATAAAGATCCGCGCCATCTTGTCCTCGGACTCTCAGTTCTACCTCAGGTAATCTCCACATGAACTGTCTTTCATGTCTCCCTTTATCTGTCATGTTTCTGCCCTTCAATTTCCTGCACCGGTAAAGACACTACACTGACTGTATTTATTCCAAAGGTGGAAATCCAGATTATCACCAAAAGCTTCTGGATCCAGTGGTGGCAGCTGCTCTATGAATCTGATGCAATATTAATCTGAACTTGGAGCTTTATGAAAAGTTTTTTACTGTGTGTGACTGCAACATTTCTGGAACACCGGTACAAAATGGGAACATAATTCTCTTTCCTTTCACAAAGTTATTGGGGCCCCTCTGAGAATGTAGGGACACCACAAACCACAAACATGGAGGGATACACTTAAAAACCCTGGTGGCTAAATTCATGGCCCATGTATGTTCGCAACTCGGATATCATTTCTATTTTTGTTTTTGTTTTTGTGCATACCGCAAGCATTCAATTAATTAGGGATTACTTTTGAAACTTTTGACCTCACTGCAGTGCTGAGGCTCTGTGTATTTGTAGAGAATCAGCTGTGGAAAGTGATACTTGTCCCTCCACACACACACACACACACACACACACACACACACACACACACACACACACACACACACACACACACACACACACACACACACACACACACACACACACACACACACACACACACACACCCCTCTCTAATGGTTCTACATGACATTGCTGCCCTGAAGATTATCTCACACCTATTTCCCCAAACACTTTGTCTTACGATCACAACCACCACCAACAACACTAAACATGGCGTGCAGAGGGGCTGAGCTTTTCCACTTTCCCACTGGTCCAGGGTGGACCAGTGGACTAGAGCCAAAAAAAAAAAAGCCTTTGAAAAAGCCTTCAAGCAGGTGGCACACCTGGGCTCTGTGGTAGAGCGGCAGGGGCTAGCTAGCTACACTGGGATCAGGCCAGGTTAGGCTTATTGGCCGTGTATCTTCTATACAGTCACATTCCAAAACACTTGAGCTGGATTCGTGGCAGCCCTCATCCATATGTCAGAGGTTAAACCAATGTTTTCACCTTGGCTGGCTTTTTCCTAATCATTATGTATAAATGTCATAATCATAACCAAATTGTAATGATCATATCAGGAATGGCCCTATCTTTGTCTTTCAGTTTCGCAGTGACTCTTCTAGCCATCACACCCTCCTCACTGAAGCTTCTGAAGACGCCCACGTTCTGGCAGTTTAAACTGGCTCTGGTAACAAAGCATCGCAATTTTCAACATCAGTCAATCTTTAATGGTTAACTGTTAACAAAACGGTTGGAAAAAAGTCAATGATTCAATCATTTCAATGTCACTTCACTTCTAGGTCAATTCCTCTTTGGCCTTTTTCCTCTTCTCCTATCAAGTCCACGAGAAGTCCATCCTCTTAGCCGCCCTGTGAGTACATACATGTAGTCCATCCTCCTACCCGGCCTGTGAGTACCGTACATGCATGTACATTAACATTTATACGCTTTTATCCATAGCGACTTACAATAAAGTACATTTATCAGTAGAAGGTGAAACTATATCGGTACAGTAAGCATGTTCATAGAACAAGTGCAAAGCACCTACAATCAGTAGGTTTACCAATTCCCCGTATACAGCAAAGATAGCTAGGGTTAGATGCTACATAACTGTACTACACACAAAAAAAAGTACTATAACTAAGTATGACATACAATAAGTGTGTACATAAAGTGCCAGGACGTATAACATACAATAATTAGGGTTGGTAGGGGGTGGCTAGGCAGAGTCTAGGTGGACTCTGAACAGGAGAGTTTTGAGTCTTTTGCGGAAGCTGGTGAGCGTCTCTTTGGTCCTGATATCGGCAGAGATCCTGTCCACCACTGTGTTGCCAAAGCAGAAGACTTTTGACTTTGATGATCATGACTTTTGCTTGCTCTTAGCGATAGTGGTACCAGACGTCCAGCTGAAGTAGTGGAGCAGAGCGCTCAAGCTGGGGTGTTTGGTTTGATCGACGCTTGGAGATAGGCAGAGGCAGTTCAATGGACCACCTTGTAGGCCAGTACTATGCTCTTGAATCTGATAAACGCTACTTAAGGGAGCCGATTGAGTTCCCGGAAGAGGGGGGTCACATTGGAGAATTTAAGTAGGTTGAACACAAGGCGCGCTGCAGCGTTCTGGATACGCTGCAAATCACTGGTTTACTCGCGGAGGCGGGTAGTCCAGCCAGGAGCGAGTTGCAGTAAGTCAAACCGGGTGATGAGGAGCGCTTGGACCAGGAGCTGAGCTGCCTCCAACGTGAGGATAGGGCCGGATCCTGCGGATGTTGTAGAGGGCAAATCTGCAGAATCGGGCCACCGCCGTGATGTTCATGGTGCAGCATAAATGATTGTCAAGTATGACACTGAGGCCTCTGGCGGTTGGTGATGGAGATATAGCGATGTCCTCGACAGTGACCTGTCAGTCCATTTGAGGGCAATCTTTCCCTGGCAATCGAAGGAGCTCAGTCTTTTTGAAGTTATGCTTCAGCTGATGGGCAGTTGTCCAAGTGCTGATGTCTGCCAGACATTCTGAGATACATGTTGCAATCAAGGTGTTGTCAGAGTGGGGGAAATAGAGGAACAGTTGAGTGTCGTCAGCGTAACAGTGATAGGAAAAACTGAGCCCAAGGATCTGGTATATAGGGAGATCAAAAGGGGTCCATGTAGGCCTTACTCCTACTACCTGCCCTGTGAGTACATACATGTAGGCCTTACTCCTACTACCTTCCCTGTGAGTACATACATGTAGGCCTTACTCCTACGATCTGCCCTGTGAGTGCATACATGTAGGCCTTACTCCTACGACCTGCCCTGTGAGTACATACATGTAGGCCTTACTCCTACTATCGGCCCTGTGAGTACATACATGTAGGACTTCCTCCTACCTGTGAGTACATGCATGAAGGCCTTCCGACTTCCTGTGAGTACATACATCCTCCTACTTGCCCTATGCGTGCATGTGGACCATCCAGCATTGAATTCTCCATTTGCGAGTTAAAAATTGGTTCATTCTCTATCCTAGAATTTAAAGTGGGTTTAATCCCTATCCTGTAGAGTTAAAATCAATGTTATTGTTCTTCTTCTTTTTCTCTTTTCCTTGTTGTTTCAGCATATTTGCCTCATGAAATATAGATATTAAATGTACTTTTATTATATAGATCTCTAACTCTATCCTAGAGTTTAAAGCTGGTTTCACCTCTGTCCTATATAATTTATAGTTTGTTAAATCTTTGTCCCAGAGTTAAAGGTTGGTTAACCCTCTTATCCCATAGAGTTTAAGGTTGGTTAACCCTTTATCCCATAGAGTTTAAGGTTGGTTAAACCTCTATCCCATAGAGTTTAAGGTTGGTTAAACCTCTATCCCATAGAGTTTAAAGTGGTTAAACCTCTATCCCATAGAGTTTAAGGTTGGTTAAACCTCTATCCCATAGAGTTTAAAGTGGTTAAACCTTTATCCCATAGAGTTTAAGGTTGGTTAACCCTTTATCCCATAGAGTTTAAAGTTGGTTAAACCTCTATCCCATAGAGTTTAAAGTGACTGTCTCCATGGAGGGCTTTGACACGGTGCTGTGGTTGACCCCTGGTCTCCTAGAGCTGCTGTTGAGAGCTGCTAAATGGAAGGGTTATGTCCCTCTTGTCAACACACACACACACACACACACACACACACACACACACACACACACACACACACACACACACACACACACACACACACACACACACACACACACACACACACACACACACACACACACACACACGCGTTTGGTTTTTAACCAAGTAGTAATTGCATAACAAGCATATGTGTCTTGTGAAATAAACTTTCAATGCTTGAGTTACTATGGCGTGGTGGAAATCCTATCAGACTATGGTGGGAGTATATTTAAGGCTTGTATCAAATTCTTATTATGGGAGTATATCCAAGTCTTATCAGACTATGGTGGGAGTATTACTAAGTGTTATGAAACTATCTCAACAGGCCGGTCTGCCTCCTGCTCCACGATCTGCCTTTGGTGGCCATTTACTTCCTCCAGGTCTCCACGTTCAGGTAAGAACACTGTGGTTTGAGCAAAAGTTCACAGATAACATTTTGACGATTCATTATTTTATTTTATTTACATTTTCTTTAAGTACCAATTAAATGTTATGACATTTAATCTTCTGTTTCCCCCAAACACAAAATATTGAAAATTAGCCGGCCAGAAGAATAAATATATATTTATATACTTGCCCTATTTCATATGGCGGTCTCTTTCCCCCCCCCCCCCCCATTTACCAAATTAACCAGTAAGACATGCACTTTTATAACTATGTGGAGAGTTCTTCTCAGTGGCCCGGCCCGACTCATGTGTTTGAGTCGGGCGCGGAGCAGACACCTAAGATAATAGGATGCAGATGAACAGTCCAAGCACGGATCCATGAGCACCGCCCCTGCCGTTGGCCACCGCTCAGCGTCTCTAAATCACCCCAGCTGTTAGTCAACTCTGCTGGCAGCACTAATTGTTGTGCTCGTGGTTTAGCATAAGTCGATCTGTGAAATTGAACACGGCATAGTTTGCGTGCCTTCGGTCAGGGGACGGCTCTGTATGTGTTCAGTCTCTACAGTTCAGCATGGACTCGCGCATCGGCAACGTCCGCCACACGCGCCCCAAGTTATAACAACACAAAAAACACTGTCTTCTGTTGGGCCAAGACGGCCCCCCAAATGCAAGCGCATAAGCACAATTACGCCTGGCCGAGTAAATGCTCCCCATCTATTAAATGGGAAAAGTATGTATTTCTACAATTTCCAAAATGTGTTTTTCTGAATAGGGCCAGTGTTGTTGGATGGGACAGAGGAGAATAAGGGGTTTGTTGTGAGGAGGTTACGACTTAATCGCTAATGGGCTGGGGAAATATGTGATTTACTAAGAATCAACTGTGGTTCTTGCTCATGTCCCTTCACTAAACAGAGCTTAACAAGAAGCCCAGACTATCCCAAGGGCACTGACCCCCCCCCCCCCAACACAAACACACATACACACACAACCTCAGGAGGTCAGAGCTATCTCTCTTGCCTTTCTAAAATAATGAATGAATGAGTTTTTCTCTTACAATCATAAACATGCATACAGTTCGTATATTGTTTTGCCGTGTATGTAGCTTCCATTTCCCATGTGATTTATCCCATACACGCACACGGGTGCACGAGCAGTCTGTATCCATGAGTCAATAATAATGCCCCCCTCTCTCCCTCCCAGCATGTTGCCGCTGCTACTGAAGGACGGCTTGCTGATGCCCTACGCAGTGACCTCGCTGGCCTTCCTCGTCCTCAGCACCCACCTGCTGTCTGCGCTGGAGCGCTGCACCGAGGCCCAGCTCCGGCTGGAGGGCTACCACAGGCTGGCCGCGTGGCTGCCTGCATGCCTGCCCCGTCTGGACCTGGCCCGTATCATCCGCCGGAAGGTAAGGCCTGGGACAAACTCAAGGCCCCTGGTGGTTGAACTCTTCTTTACCTTGGTCTTTCTGTTAAGAAAATGTGGTCGACTCAAAAATTGGCTACGGCTATCAAGAGAATGTGAAGACATACCAGTTGTGACGTAACGTCAAAGGTGGCATGTATTTTCTTGCAGAGGTGTTTATTTTTGCTAGCAGCTAGCGCCGGCCTGTACCGTCTCGTGACACCAATTTGTACCTCAAGAAGCAATTGCAGACACTTGCAGTGTCCACTCTGCCCTCAAGACTGACACCGCTTACTATTTTGACATGGAGCATCAAAAAATACTGAAACGTCTCCTTTTTTAGGGAACTTTGGTCACAGAATAAAACAAGTGTAATCCTCTATGGTGGGCTCGGGCCATGCAGAGCTACAGCTGGGGCTCTGCACGAATGCGGTAGCTGATCATAACGTTAACTAGGGGGGGTGGAAGAAGCACAGCCGACCGGATAAATAAAGAACCCTGTGCTACCCTAAGCTGTGTGAGCTCTCTGTGGGATCCGCGCCAGCGCCGGTCATAGGAATACCTATATACTCATACTTATATACTTATACTTATCACATATTCCTCTTCCCCCAGCCTCTGAAGTGGCTATGGCCCCTCGGGTCTTTTTATCTTGTCCCCCCCCCTCCCCCGACAGGGTGTCAACAGAGACCCGCCGAAGGTGTCTCTTTATAGAACGTGTCATTAACACAGGTTCGCCTGCGTATATTTATTTACACAAGCAGCATAAATAACGAGAGCCTGTGGAGGCGGTTAGGTTTCACCCCGTGGGGCGTGGTGGGGGTGGGAGGGGGGCTGTAAACGGTGTTCCATCGCCCCCCTAATTTAGCTAGTGTAGATCCCTAAAAAACATACATGGATACTGATACTCCTCGCGCTGTGAGGGTGTGATCGCCCACACCACATACACACACTGGGGAAAGGCCCAGAAATAGGATTTTACATGGTCAGATGTAAACTGGCTGCTCTTTTATAAACAAAATGATGTGAAAAATGCATTCCACTCTGCGTCCAGATGGTGGATTGCATTTGTTGTCGCATAGCACTTAATGTACAACCCTATTGTGAGACTTTGAAGTCTTTTGAAATCAATATCTTTGTTTGCCTTGTTGTTGTTCTTTGCTGCCAAGTTTTTGGGGGATATTTGTTTCGAAGCATTTCATGGTTTAAATAATTGTGTCACACTTTCACTGCAAACCTCCTGATACAGAGGTGGTTTCCACCCTCAGCTCTTCAAATGCCTGTTCCAGGGACATTCCCAAAGATCAGACCATGTCAACTGACAGTGAAACACAGAGTACAATGACGCAATTGAGCACTTGAATGATAGGATGTGATCTTGTGAAGGTCAGCTGTCCAATGCTTTACCAAAGTAATGCTTTAAACAGACAAACATTTGAAAAAAAACTATGCCACATAAACTACTATAAATTAGAATAATTGATGTATACTCAAATAAACAAATACAGTTACACTTCCCTCGATGTGTGCTCTGAATGCAGGCAGTAATTATCTACTAATATATGCCAACACTAGCTTTCTCTCTCAGTTTTACACTAGTGTGGTGTTGATGGTGGGTCTGAGCGTGGCTAGCGTGGCGCTGCCCCCTCCAGCAGGGCTGCCTGACCTGTTTCCTGTGCTGGTGTCTACCTTCTCCTTTCTCCACTTCCTGGGAGCATTCATCTACTTCAACATCGTCCAGCTCAGCACGCCGCAGGGCAAACAGAAGACCATGTGAAACTGGGGAAAGTAAGGCGACCCGTATGGCACGATGATGCTTCAAGAAAAAAATGTCGGAGTTGGGGACTGGAAGGGCTTGAGACATTGTTTTAACTTGTGTGAGTCGACCACAAGCATCATGGGACTTGTAGTGATCGCAGTCTCTGCAGTTCACCAATAGAGTGGCAATCTATACTTCATTGCATCCTTTTTGAATTTTTGTGTTTTCTATTTTGTACCAACTATTAAAAATGTGTCTTTTAGAATGTCATCTTTAACTTCATCGTTTACAGAATTTGTATGTACGGTACATATTTAGCATCGGTTTTTTTGTGGTGGCAACAAAAGCACTCCCAAATGTGTCCAAAAGACATGCTGATTAATGATTCTTGGAAACTAAAATTAGACAAACTATATTGTGGAAGGCTTTTACTGAACATGAACCATCCATCACAACACCACGACAGCTCTTGGGGTCCTGTACTAAATTAAGTGCACATTTTAAACCAAAAAAAACAGCGACACGTCTTAAAGAGGGATGATGGAAAATGGCATATCTGAGCATGATGTCATAAAGTTGAAATACCACAGGAGAAAAAAAAAAGGCAATCTCTTTACCTTCGTTTCCTGCGTGTTAATGACAGGCATTAAAAAATCCCATTACAACAATAAATGTTATCAGGCCAGCGCGGGGCGGAGTGTGTTTCCTTGGCAGCAGGACCTGGTTGTGCAGCCAATATAAGACTAGGAGTTAAGGCAGAAGAGGGACCGTTACAGTTACCACCCTGACGTGTGTGTGTGTGTGTGTGTGTGTGTGTGTGTGTGTGTGTGTGTTGTGTGTGACGTGTGTGTGTGTGTGTGTGTGTGTGTGTGTGTGTGTGTGTGTGTGTGTGTGTGTGTGTGTGTGTGCGGTCGTTCGATTCCTAGGGGGGAAATTGTAGTTGCCCGTATGTCTTTGCAATCTCAGACATTAAAGCCCTCAAGCCTCTTCTTTAAAAATAGGCGGGTAAGACAGAAAAACAGTAACAAAATGTTCAACCGCTCCCGTAATATAACATAACCCAAACAACTGATCTTTATATATGCACAATCCAATTCCAAGACTAACCACCAATACCCACAACAAACACATCAAATAATTATAGATGAATATAAACATTTTGGCTGAATGACTAACAAATGAAGGCTCGGCCAAAGAGCAAAAATACATTTACTTTTTAGTACCACATTATTTAGCATGCAGTAAAAGGTTCAGAACTAAGCCATCTTTAATGTGAGGTCGCCGGCGTTTCACAGCTCATGTGAATTATTGATAGGAGAGTCTCTTCCATACATGAGATTTATGACCTTCTATTTCCAGAGGAATCGCATGCCTTTAATTACAAACAAAGTTGTTCCCGTGCAGGGCTGGAGCCAGTAGCAGCAGAGGGGAAGTAGGCCGCTGTCATCGCCCAGTGGCGGGCTGATTATCCAGACACTTGGACTTCAGCTCTCGGCTCGGCTGACCACTGGTCTGCCTCACAAGTCGACTCGTAAAAAAAAATGACCGGTGGTGTGGAGCGATGGCGTGTGAGCGCTAAAGAGTGGAAACCTACTGTTGGTGCTGGCTTCTGCTCCTACCCCACCACCACCACCACCCCGCTCTACTCTCGGCGTTGGCAACAACTGTGATGACTGTGTGTGTGCGTGTGTTGAATTCGAAGTGGCGGACGTGCCTCAGCGGACAGTTCGCTGGGGTGCGCTGCGTACAATCCAAGAATCCCTGCCTACAGCACGTCTCCTGGTGTGGCGGAACAAAAAGGGGGCCTGTATGAAAATGTTAGTTTTGTTTATGGCCGCGGCTGAGCTTTGTCCTTCACGCGGCCTCTAAGGGTGATAAAGTGAGAGCTACACGATCCACCTTGGGCAGAAATAGGAAATGTCGCCGTGAACACCAGCTGCTGCGTAGGTCAGTTGACTCACTGCAGCCGAACAGCCCGGGCCTTCCCAGGCTCTGCCAAAGTGTGTGTGTGTGTGTGTGTGTTATATAAAGTAGTGTAGTTGCCCTACACTGCCTAAAGGGACAAGAAAACAACTCTATTGATACAGTTCAGTGCCAACATTTGTCTGTCCTGAGGAGTTACCGGAGCAGGATAGACTCAGTCCAACACGATGGCTTCCAGGGTTTCACTCGCCACCACTGTGTCTGCCAAATCCTGCACCTCCTCAACCGTAGTCCAGTGACGCCTTTTCAAGACACCTCTGCCTCGAAAACCGATAGCTCAGATTCCATTTGTCTCTCGGGCAACGGGCGCTAACACAAGACGCCAATGCTATTCCAATACCTGCCGACAGCCATGACACCTTGTTTGCAAAGACGTGGAAGGGGGGAAGGTTCAACATGAGTTTAAGGCCCAATCTCGCAAAATCTCCACCTTAACCCTACCACTTAACCCTACCCCTCAAACCTACCCCTACGAAATCGGACGACAACCCTTCAAGACCCGACAGCACATCATTAGTAGTCGTGGACAGGTTTTTGATCTTTATTTTAATGAGATTTTTTTTTATCTTTTGATACAATATCTGTGTCTGGAATTTTACTGTATAGTTTGAATGTCGTAGGAATACAACCTTACCCACATGTAAAAACACGGTATGATTAGATAAGATTATTCATGTTCACAATCTTTTAGAAACTGCAATATTGCACTTTAGTTTGGATCAAACATTATACAAGATCGACATAATACACACGTGGACAAAATTGTTGGTACCCCTCTGTTAATGAAAGAAAAACCCACAATGGTCACTGAAATAACTTGAAACTGACAAAAGTAATAATAAATAAAAATTTACTGAAAATTAACCAATGAAAATCAGACATTGCTTTTGAATTGTGGTTCAACAGATTAATTTTAAAAGACAAACTAATTAAACAGGCCTGGACAAAAATGATGGTACCCTTAAGTTAATATTTGGTTGCACAACCTTTTGAGGCAATCACTGCAATCAAACGATTTTTGCAACTGTCAATGAGACTTTTGCACCCGTCAACAGGTATTTTGGCCCACTCTTTCTTAGCTAACTGCTCCAGTTGTCTCAGGTTTGAAGGGTGCCTTCTCCAGATGGCATGTTTCAGCTCCTTCCACAGATGTTCAATAGGATTTAGATCAGGGCTCATAGAAGGCCACTTCAGAATAGTCCAATGTCTTGCTCTTAGCCATTCTTGGGTGTTTTTAGCTGTGTGTTTTGGGTCATTATCTTGTCGGAGGACCCATGACCTGCGACTGAGACCAAGCTTTCTGACACTGGCAGCACATTTCTCCCCAGAATGACTTGATAGTCTTGAGATTTCATTGTACCCTGCACAGATTCAAGACACCCTGTGCCAGATGCAGCAAAGCAGCCCCAGACCATAACTGAGCCTCCTCCATGTTTCACAGTAGGGACAGTGTTCTTTTCTTGGTATGCTTCATTTTTGCGTCAGTGAACATAGAGCTAATGTGCCTTGCCAAAAAGCTCCAGTTTTGTCTCATCTGTCCATAGGACATTCTCCCATAAGCTTTGTGGCTTGTCAATATGCATTTTGGCAAATTCCAGTCTCGCTTTTTTATGATTCGCTTTCAACAGTGGTGTCGTCCTTGGTCGTCTCCCATGAAGTCCACTTTGGCTCAAACAACGACGGATGGTGCGATCTGAAACTGATGCACCTTGACCTTGGAGTTCACCTTTAATTTCTTTGGATGTTCTGGGCTCTTTAGTTACCATTCTTATTATCCGTCTCTTCATTTTGTCATCAATTTTCCTCCTGCGGCCACGTCCAGGGAGGTTGGCAACAGTACCATGGACCTTCAACTTTTGAATAATATGTGTAACTGTAGTCACAGGAACATCAAGCTGCTTGGAGATGGTCTTATAGCTTTTACCTCTTACATGCTTGTCTATAATTTTCTTTCTAATCTCCTGAGACAACTCTCTCCTTCGCTTCCTGTGGTCCATGTTCAGTGTGGTACACACCATGTCACCAAACAGCACAGTGACTACTTTTCACGCTTTAAATAGGCAGACTGACAGATTACAAGATTGAAGACACCTGTGATGCTAATTAGAGGAAACACCTTAGTTTAACATTTCCCTATGGTCAAATAATTGTCAATCTTTTCTAGGGGTACCTTCATTTTTGTCCAGGCCTGTTTCATTAGTTTGTTTTTTAAAATTATTCTGTTGAACCACAATTCAAAAGCAATGTCTAATTTTCATTGGTTGATTTTCAGTCAATTTTTATTTATTATTACTTTTGTCAGTTTCAAGTTATTTCAGTGCCCATTGTGGGTTTTTCTTTCATTAACAGAGGGGTACCAACAATTTTGTCCACGTGTATATCTATAACCAGAATAATATTTTCCATTTTCTCGCAAGGCATTGCAGGAGCAAGTCATAACTGTAGCGTTCTCAGCTTCTTTGAGTGTGCCCATCGAAAATCTCAAATTTTAGGGGATGTTAGCCCTCCCCCTTACCCCTTATCCTACCTTAAAATGGCTTTCGGGACACGGTTCCACTGCACGTGAACGCGCAACAGCGTTGGGTAGGGCTGAGATTTTGCTTGGAGCAACGAAACAGGATTCACCCCTCTGCCACTACCCGTGTAGATTCAACTTTAGGGAGAAATGTCTTAACAGCCCTTTGTTAACATATAGCTGTTATACTTAGGTGTTAGACCGTCATACCTTATCCCAAAATGGACTTTAGGAAATCATAAGAGCTACATGCCATGGCACCATCTATGGAGAGAGAAAAGGGGAGCTTTGATTAGAGCCAGAAACACTGATAAGGGACATTGTTTAAATATATAAATCACCATCATTGAAATGGTCGGTTGCACAATAATAGCCAGTGATGCTGAACCAAGGGCAGGCCAATGGATTATTTTTTCTTCAATTAATTTATCTCATTGACGTGATCGTCAATTGAATGCCTTGTTATTTTTTTCCCCAGCAAATCGTCATGCCTGAGAACACTGCATGCCCTCTGGTGTCAATGTCTGCTGGCCTCACTTCAACAAAGAGCAACTATACAGCTCACACATACGGTGTGTTTAATCCAAAACACATTAAAGTCTATGAGTGGGCAGCAGGCTGCGGCTTGTCCGTGAGGATTGATGTAACGCAGAGTCGTGGAGCTGCCGCGGCAATGTGGGACATGGGGACCCCATCACTTTTATGACATCTTAAGGGATCTTCAGTTTTAATACAGCCCATTACGGCTGACGTACAAATCTTGGCCGACATGGTCCTAGCCTATCAGTGGCCTGATCAATTTTTATATTGCTGAGCAGAGTCCTTTACCCTCACCTTTTGTCATCACAAAATTCATATCGTTCAGGACTCTTATGGAAAAATAAATTGCAATAAAAATGCGTTGCAGACCCAGAGATGTGCCCGAGTCAGTGCTTAGCCCTGACTTAAAAAAAAAAAAAGGCTTGGTCGAGAATAAATTTGTTTCTGCAGTAAGCAGAAATGTTTCAATGTTATTTATTTTTATGCTCCTAAGAAAATATATTGTGACGGGCTACATTGATTTATAACGTAACCGGGTATCGGCGTTGGGATGCAGGGCCAGAATTTATGAATCCTTTGCACAACTCCTTTAATTGAATTTTCCAAATCTCTCACCACACACAAATAATCAATACCTGCGCCTGGGGAAAACTTGCCTCAGAATTATTATGGCCTTTCTTTTTCAATTCTGTGCTCATCAGCACATAGGGCCGCCGTGGGTCTCTGGAACGCCTGCTCTACACCCTGGAGGATTTATGCCGGGTCGAAGCTGATTGCGCTCCAAAAGTGACTTCTCAAGAATGCTTAGCGAAACTTTTGTTAACCTTTCGGGGAGGCCGTAAGCGCTATAATCTTTGCTCTCTCGCTTTAACAAAAGCAGGCCAGTCCAAACGCAGGAGAAAAGGCCGAAATGGAGCACCATGGTGGCGGTGAAGGAGACAAGCAGCCGATGAGAAGGAGGTGATGATGGGGAATGAGGGAGGAGACGTGCTGGAGGTTAAAATGTTCCTCATGGGTTCTGTAATTCTCCAACACGTTCTTCAACAAGACTTGCTGGACCTCTAGCTCCCACTTTCTGATGCTTACACCAGTTCACAAGTTAAGAGTTGCAGTTGCAGCCCTTGACCAATAGGCAGAGGACAATGAGGCCTAACAAAGATTGATTTCAACTACAGTAATACCATGATCAGATGAAAAGCCTTGCGTCTTATTCGCACAACATGGCAGTTATTCCCCTACATACAGCCAATGTGTTACAAAGTGTAACGCGACGTTGCATATGTTTAATGACCACCTTGGGTACATCACTAGGACATTTCCCCCTATAGTTATTTAATGGAGATCGGACTTGGTTGTAAAATGTGGATTGGTCGTTACATCAGGGATGGGATACAGGGTTGAAAAAGGTGACAACCTAAACAGTTGCAAGGGGTCTGGGGGCATCCCCCCTCCCCCCCAGACAATTTGTTTTGCTATTTTAACATGTACATTTTGCTTTCTTTTCTTATTTCTTCGGATCTACATGATTCACGTAAATTACCTATTTTGAGTTAAAAACTGGAAATTCGCTGAAAGGTGACTAGTTTGCAGTTTAAGTGTAAGGCTGCACAATTAATTGTATATTTTTAATCATGATTTTGACCTGTTCAATTAGCTCATCTTGAAAGGTTACCATAAATTAGAAAAGAAAATATATATATATTAAAAAAAAAGAATAAATCTAATTTTGCACACACGTAACACTAAAATTGAATTACAAACCAATACAACCCAGAAATTGCTTTATTGTTTTAGTTTTTTTTATAAACATGGGTGCCACAGAATATGAATTAAATTGATATCTGTTAAACACAATCACAAGATCGGGGCAAAATCGCCTGACCCCAGACAGTTGACACGTCTTTGTTGAGGAATACGTAGAAACGTATAGTTCAGTAGTATGGTGTTCTTCTGTTGTGTGGCTCATTATAAGGCTCAGTTAAACCTCAGTCTGTCATCTATCCATCTCTATAGAGGGTAGTCTGCTCTGTACTGGTGCATCAGCAGGCTGGCTGATGTGGAGGCTTGGCAAACACATCATGGACATAAAGCTACAGATCCAATTAACCCACCAGATGGCTGTCGGAGTTCTTTCTAAATTGTTATCGGATTAGTAACCAGTAACCACCTCAGTGCATCAAAAAATCTAAAACCATGGCACTGATTTCAATATCATTATCGAAGTTATACTCTTCCCCACTCAACTGTATTGGCTCTATATCAACATGCAGCAATAATGAGGAATGTGCCTTCAGCTATTGAGCCTCTCGGGTTATTAAGGATGACCAGTTCCAGCCACCTCACCCAGAGTCATGTGAGCTGTTGTGGGATATGGTCCGATTGTCCTGAGCAGGTGGTCAGTTAACAGTCCCCAGAGGAAAAAGAAGAAGAAGAGCAGAAGAAGAACCACCGCAAGGAGAAGAATTACGGAGGGTTTTCCTTGCAAAGAATTTGACAAAGCAATATCCAAAACATATAATAGAAACAAGGAACACTCGCAGCTTTGTAGAGTGCCATAGTGAACACAAATAAAACCGGCAGGGAAGGGCTAGGTCTCATGTACGATTCAAAATCTACTAACCAAAGACATTCGTAGACTACATCAGAAGGCCAGGCTTGCCTTTAAAAATTAGTCTTACTTTAATTAAAAAAATGTTACCTTCCAATAGTCTTCAACCTAAAATGACAAATTAATTCAACAAAATAAGAAAGGAGGGGGGTTCAAATTTGAATTTGCTTCTCCTACTTACCCAGATAGTGAATGATTGGGTAAATCAATCAAACTAATCAGTTATCCTGTTACTATATGTCATCGACTTCGCTTAGCAAGTTGCCAAGCCTTTATGCATTTACATTTACAAATAGTGAAGTGTGGGTCTGGCAATTCAATGAATTGCAATGGATTGTGTTGTCTGTTAGAATTAGCGACATGACCCATCGATTTAATGGGAGCCACTAATAACTCCTGCTTAAGAAACTGGAAATAATCCCTACAATGCCACAACATAATAAAACAATGGCACATCAGAAATAACGGAAAAAAGTAATGTAACTACTGGCTCAAAAGCTCATTACTCACATTACTCAATATTTGTACATTCAGGACTATTCTGTACTTACACACACACACACACACACACACACACACACACACACACACACACACACACACACACACACACACACACACACACACACACACACACACACACACACACACACACACCCAAGCTTGAGAACGGTAATTGTCAAGAATGTCAAACCAAAAATCACAGAAAAATAATCTGTTTCACGTAAGATAGTTTCCATGACAACATGATCCGTCTGGTTCTTCACCCTCCCCACAAATGTATGTTCTGTCCCTCTACAGTCTGTTCTGTTCAAATACACCCTGGCACACGAAAGGCCTGGTGTTTGGAGCTCTGTTGTTGTAAGGAGGTTTACACACCACTGATACATTTCATGGCCACACCATGTGATAAAAAATGTGACATTCCTGCGGTTGGGGATCCACAATGCAACACGTATGTCGGCCAGCCTCACTAGAACTAATTAAAACAATTTCTAACAACCTCATCGGAAAACAAGCCTGACTGCAGACAATGTCCTCCATTCAGTGACACACAAGTCACCATTATGTGATTGGATCACAAGAATGGCTTTGCTGGAGGCATTATGTGACTAAAATAATCAAATTAATTCTATCCTTGGGAAATCTGCTCATTGACTCGTTTGTGTAACCGTAAGAAAAATGTTGTGTTTCTCGGAGCCAACGATTATCTAAAGCGGTAAACAAGTCTCCATTGAAGTGATATTGCTGAGAGGCCTAGAAGAAATAGAGGGCGCGCAAATTAAATTATGATGGCTCTATCTGGATGTCTACCAGGCCTTATGATCACAGTGTCTTCTGGCGCAAAGATGCATTCTGTCAACACAACGACCGATGGTGCAATAAATGTTATATTATATCTGTTCATTCTTAAGAGTCCCCAATGACAATAATAAAAAGGGGAGCAATACGTTTCTTTGTGTGTCACATGTCGAAGGAGGTAATCGACAAAACATTGTCTTACTTTGAGCGACTTTAGTTGGGACTGTAGGATAGTTTGTTGAGTAGCTTCAGCAGAACCTTTCATTATTTAAAGCTAATGGATGAAATGACGTATAACAGAGCCCCTCCAGGCTACGAATGTCCACATAAATGCATCCTACAAAAAGGGATGCATTTCTACACAAGATCGGACAAGAAAGGAAATTCATTTCAATACTTGTGAAAACCTTATCTCTGATCTGAAAGAGGTTCTTTTATGTGCTTCAAGCCTGGCAAATTGCAATATTTGCATTTTATTTTGTTAGTGATGACTTTAGATAAGGCTAGGCAGAACCTTACCTTTATATAGGCTTTGTGGGAACCGCTTTCTTTCGACTGCAACTCTGTCCTGGAAGCTGGAAGCACGGAACGCTATTATACATTATGTATTACAATATTAACTAACCTGCTGCTGAGGGAAATTAAAAAAACAACAACAGTGTAGGATAGATAAATCTTGACTTGTTGATCTTGTATACCATGGCAACATTCAATTCAGCTCACTAAATATAATATAATATATAAATAAAGATATTGTTGATATCCAATATGTATGAAATAACATTGACATGTCATTGCCAATGCTGACCAAAGTGCAGTCACTCTGTACTGTATACTTACTTAACTGTCTGTTTCTTTCCAGTTCAGTTTTCCAATCAACAGAGCCTGCGGTAAGGAAGCTCTGCAGCTCTGTGTTGCCCTCTGTTGCCTGTTAAAACACAGGACAATATTAGGTCCCAGACAAAGGATTAGGTCAAATAACTGAGGAATTTTGGAAGGTAAAAGTGATGTTCAAAAAGGAGCAATAAAATCAGATCACTCTCAGTATCCATTTTAAGTCTGCCATTTGCTCACAAATTAAAATACTGGCGTCCAGAGGTAACATCATACTAAGATAAAGATAAAGACTCATTATCTTATATTTCTCTGAAGCTAAATTCACTTAACAAAACTAAATGTTACTCACTACTATTTCCTCCAGATGTTTCCTTGCTTTGATGAACGCCACACCTTCTCGATTATTCGAGTTGTGATGTCAGGGTGTGCAGTCTGGTTTAACAAAAAGAGCCAATGGAAACTACAGAACGTTAGCGCACATTTGATCAATATATTCTAGAACATATATATAGACGTAATCACTAATCAGTTAACCAAACCCCAAATGAAGGAAAATATCTATTCAATTCTAAGCCATAACAATTTAACATAAAAGGGGAAAATATTAAAGCACAGATTTAAATATATTCTATAGTAGCTTGTACTGTGAACTCATAAATGTATTTCTCTTCTTGGATAGCGCTACAGGGTTCCTGGTCAAACAAGTAGGCCTATTGCAGTATGTATCATAGACCACAGTTCATGTGAACTGTTGAGGAAAGAACTAATATAGAATGTAAAACTAGGATTTGATGGATAGAGCAGACACCAAATGTCTGTCTTTGCTAAGGAAATGGCTCTTGTGTTAAAGTGCTCTTATACAACTATTTTTAGTGCTATGTTAATCACTGATCATTTAGCCAGTTAAGAATGGCCCTCGTTCTGTGTCTCCTGCCATTAAATTCTGATAAGTCATTATGACCATCAGTAGAGTGTGGCAATTGAAATATAACAACTACTAAAGCGGGCTGACTCTTGTTAACCCCTTGTGTTCCGACACACATTTATTTACGTCACCCGGCCAATCACAATAATAGCATGTGTAACAAAAGGCAGCCTAATGTTTGTCTTGCTTACTTTTCAACATCTCTGTTTAAGATTGTTGGCTCATGACTGCTTTGGCCTGCGGATGGAGAACAAGTAAAAAATAATAAGACTTTGTACATAAAAATAGACCTAATGCTCGATACATTTGTTTTTCTGGTTTCCTAGAAGATTCCTAGAAATTATTTGAAATATTTATAGGCCTACATGGCTTGTAGCCAAACACCAAAACAACAGCTTGTGTTCAAATCTGGTGTTTCTACAGTTTGACACTTAAGTTTAACACTTTCATAAATAACAGAGACTGAGAAAAACTATCACAATAAGTTGAATTGTAAGATGTTGTTGATTATAGAAATTGTTCCGTAATATCGGAAACGTAATGAAACCATTGTGTAGCAAACAAATGAATTGCAGAGGGGCATCTCCTACTCTCTCGGACAGTTTCCTTTGCTTTGAGTGTCTCTTCTGCTTGTTTTTCTTTTAAATTACTTGAGACACCTGTCGTGTGTCTTTTCTTACTTAAAGCCACAAAACCAACAAGCATCTGAAATGATACTGTGAGAAGCGAGCGCATGGTGATTTGATTATACATGGTGGACATCTTCAAAGTCATCCGAAATGAAAGGCTCTCCCAACCTGCCAGAAGACTTCCCGGGCCGGGGACGTTGCGCTTGTCTTAATTTGCTGCAGCTGATTTGAGAGGTTCACGCTGAAAGACTTAATGCGACACTAAATGTTGTGCACAGTAATAATGTTTTCCATATTTCAGTCAGTTCCAAAAACATTTAGTTGCATTAATGGCTTTAGTTTGTATTTGTTGCGGATTAGTATATATATATCATTCAAACAACAATAACAGGTATTAACCACTATAAAATCAAATTTAAAATATAGCTGCGAGCAGCAATGTGGGGGTCAAGCAGAATAGGACTCTATAAACTAATTTTGCTGGACATAATCGGTTAGGTGGCTAAATGATGACCGTCTCAGTGATTTCAGCTACAATGAAAGCTTTTGGCAAATGGTTATCACAATGAAAATACATTTAAGTTGCTTTCTAAGGGCTGGAATAGATTTGCTGCTAACAACGCCCCCATAGAATTTGATGATGCCCAATTATCAACAAGATAATAAACAAGATAGATAAAACTATGAGACAAGATTGGTTTGGATACATGAAGGCCTCGCAGAGATATGAGCTCACTTCCTGTTTGACGTCCCCCTGAGGTCAAAGGTCACAAAATTGTTTGGGTGTCCCCAGAATGATGTCATGAATCTATGTACCGAGTTTGGCTATGATATGATAAAGAGTTGCTGAGAACCTCTTTGCCGTCAAGATTGATTGGCTGTCACGGCAAACGGTTTTGAATTTGAAGAAGCTGGTTAATAGATTTGTTCAGCTTGGTCCGAAGATCATGCCAAGTTTCATGAAGATTGGAAACAAATTGTGGCCTGTGGATATGTACTATTGATTTGACAACTTTCAACATGGCGGCCAAATTCTGATGTTACCATGAGAAATAATTTATTAGCTATATGAAGAGGTCTGAGAGTGTCACCAGACATTGAAAATAAGTTTGAAATATACTCATGTGAAGAGAGGATTTCAAACACATCTTTATTAATTATAGCGTCCCCTAGAGGTCAATGGTCACCAAATTCATTGAGTGTCCCCATGCTGATGTAATGGGTCTATTTACCAAGTTTGGTTATGCCAAAGGGCTGCTGAAGATCATGTGGGACAAGTTTCGAGATGATTGGACAAAATTTGTGATAGGAGATACATTTGAAGGTTTTTGACATAAACCAAGATGGTGGAAAATCCATCATGGCGCAAAATGACGTCATAGTTGAACTCGGCTTGGCCCAAGGATGTGAATATTGGATGAATGGGTCAAAAGTTATAAACATGAATGCATATCCAACTTTAACCTGTTGGTGGCGCTGGAGCTGATAGGCTAGTGACCTCAAATTAGCTCCATGGGATAATGGAACTGTCCTGAATCAGTGAGCCAAATTTCACAACTTTTGTCCACGGCGTTCTATGGGCTCCATAGACTCCCATGACAGAAGAATAAAATAAAACGTACAAAAACAATAGGTTGTCTCGCAGCTTCGCTGCTTTACCCCCAAATATTATCGTAATGACATTCATACTTACAAATACCTTTTTAACTAACACAAAAGCGAAGTGGTCTTTTAGCCCTATTCAAAAACAAAGGCCTTTGGCACAATATGCAGATAGCAAATGTCATTCAAGGTATTTACAATCTGTAATTATGAATTATAACAGGACAAAAAGGGAAATAAAGTACTTAGCCTACTCGTAGTGTCAAACTGTATAATAAAATGTAATACATTTCTTGGAGAATAACGTTTAAAAAATAAAATAATAACGTTTCTAACGTTTCTAATAACATGTTTCTGTCTTGGGGCTTGTTATTATATTTGTCAAGAATAACTATCGTAAACAAATTACTTACGGCATATTTAGAAAATAAGATTCATTGCAAGTTATGTGCGTAAGAACGAGACCAAGGATCAATCCAACGAAGTATACATTTGGTTTATTTCGACATTTTAGCCTCCTCTGGAGATATTTGCGCGTGCGCATAGCTCCGGCAATCCGTCCCAAACAAGACGTGGGGCTCGTTCCTTCCGCGTTATCTGTTGTTGATCCCGGTCATTTGGAAGTTTGCGGGTGGAAAACACCATGCTAACTACGATTATCTCCAGTTATGTTACTTATGGAATGTGTTTAACCACGATATAAGAGAGAAATACACATACAACAGTAACGGTGGAACCTTGTTTTAATGTGTCCCCCTCGGTGTAGTTTGGGCGGTGCACCGTTTGATTACCTAGCAACAGGAACAGTGGTAAATGTTGTAAGACATGTTAACGTGTTTGTTTTGACAAAGGTAATTCACGTTCCCCTTCAGTGTTTATTTCTGCTTCTTGATGTCGAGTCATATTACCACTGCAGCAAATAACTAAAGAGATATAACGTCATGCCATTGCTTGAAAACCGAATAGTGTCTTAATAACGTACTTGTACTTGTTCGTCCTAGGATGTTTTCTCCAGCCTCATCTCAGCCTCTTGACGAAGAGACCTTCTACCTGAAGTGTAGAGCTGTCTACATCTCTGTATTTAGGTCCAGTTTGACGAGTATCACTTCAAAACAACAATTATGCCATGGCAAGTTGCATTAAAGTTTGGTCCTCGTTTCTCAGCCTACACTTATCCTCGCTTATCATGTTTCTACGATCACTGATATAATAGTGCTTTGTTATTTTAATCATCTAATTAAACTCAAACTCTAGCCATCCATAACTTTCAAATTACGTGAGCATCAAGTTAATTCATAAAACCATTAGGTTGTTGATCACCATGTATATTGTTAAAGCAGCATGTTGGCTCCGGCCATAATATTATCAAGCGCAAATCATCTTTACTTAATGCACCTTTGTACCGTTAGATCCCGCTTTTTGTGGGTTTTAATTCTCAGTTTGAAAACTTTGTGCTTGGGCTTTTGTCAACTACCTCAACTGTATGTTTCTGTATTTCTCCCCCATTCTATAGTTCTCCAATTGGCTGGAAGGAATCCCTCACTTAAAACACTCAGCAAGTACTGGACGCCAGCCACTTCCGATCTCAACTTTGATGATTTCTGTGAGATACTCAAAATGGAAAAGCAGACAGATGAAAATGAGCTTTTGAGAATTTTCAAAGGAATGGATGCAAACAGAGATGGCTTTATATCGCACAGTGAACTGGAGAAAGCCCTAACTACAGTAAGTAGCCTTGATCATTTGCAGAAATGCCGACGTGTGTCATGATAATGACACTGATACAACGTTTTGATTTGGGAATTTCCTTTATTGAACACAAAAAGTCTGTTGTCATGTTTTGTGGTGAAAGAGATTATAAAATAGGTTGTTATCCATTTTAAGAGTAGAACGGGTATATGAAACCGTTTTGACCACTTGGTGGCCATTAGTAAAAAGAAGCAAAACATGATTACAATCAGGGGGTTTCTACGTTCTTATCCAAACAACTTATTTTGTATTCACCAATTAAATGCCTGTATCTTACAAACTTCCAGAGTGGTGAGAAGATGACAGCTGAGGAGATCAGCGCCATTTTCTCAATAGCTGATGCCAACAAAGACAGCAAATTAGATTATGCAGAGGTAAGCCTGTATATGTGTGATATTTCCTGTATCAGCATACAGTCATGCATAACTATTGTTGGTACAGTACCAAATAATAGTTTAATGTAATTAATTAAATTAAAATTATTTCTCCTTAATCTTAAACTTTTAAATAATCCAAGAGTTGTTTAAAGACATCTCAGATTATATCTTCCACGTTGAAGATCAATCAGGTTTTATCAACAACCTCTTTTTTCATTATAGTAAAAATAATATGACGATAGGGCTGCACAATCCATATTGCAATTTCCACCTAATCGTGACAGGCCGCCATTAATGCATAAGAAGAATAGACAGCTGATTTCGTAGGCCCCCAACAAAAAATGTTATCAACTCGGCAGTAACCGATCAAAGGACCCACAGGACCTAACATAAAGGGGGCTAGAGTCCTGCAATGTCACGTGGGTGCTATGTTGACAAATTGAATGTATAATCGATAAATCACAATCACAATATTGGGCAAAATACAAGCCCAACAATGTCATTGCAGCAAACTAATGAGCGTACTGCTGGTTGAACCTTAGTTCTGCCGAATGCTGGCTACAACGGCAGAGCGGTGCCAGTCCGAGGCTCTCGTGAGGCTGGAGGCCGATGCCAAGATGAGAAGGCAGAACTTCGGCAGCCAGATAGATGGCAATCCTAAGAGTGCCACGCACTCGTCTGCATCCCCCTCAGCAGCAGTACCCACAGCGACAACAGCAACCCCCCCCCAGCCTCCATCGGAATCACAGAGGCAAGATTCTGACCCGGCACTCAAAAAAGGTTAGGCAACTGTATTCATCTTCTGCGCAACATTTAAGTCACTCTAGTCAGTTTCACAGCATAACAGATGAAACATCCCCAGTATCTCCACTTTTGTCTGTTAGCAAAGAAACAAAATCTGTTTTAAAATGTTAGTTTGATTAGGTCTAGGTCACCAGCCAAAGACAGCTTTTTGCATATGCATCTTTTTCTTTTGTTTAAGTAATTCGTCTGTACAGGAACAGTCCTTAGTCTAAGGAGTGCAGTAGATTGTTTGGCTTAAGCAGGCTTACATGAGATACATATTTATTTTTCAATTAATATTTATTCGTGTATTTCACAAAGAATTGCTTTGTTTTGTCTCCCGAGCCACGATATTTCGAAGAGAGGAGTATTGGGAAACAGTGTAGTGGTCACTAATCAAGGTGATGGGAAGTGTGTGGTGGGTGAGGGGTGAGGTGGAGGGGGAGGGGCAGGCGTTAGGGGTGGGTTGGTGTATAGCTACAGTAGGGTTGATGGAGAGAAAGTAAGGGCAAGTCTCTTTAAGAGATAATACTATAGATATTTTGGCACTAGTGCAGGAAGCCACTGCTGGATGACGAGGGAGGTCCTCTTCCAACCGCCCAATAAAATGTTGGACAGGGTTGGATACGTGGTATTATCACATGACCGAAGCTCCCAGTTCGAATCAAACTATACATTGTTTTTAATGAGGAGTTGCCATGAACTGTCAGCATTTTGTTGCCACACTTTAGGTACACATTTGGAAAGAATAAAAAATGGCGCTGACCTTTGCTGATTCGATAAGCTGTTAAACAATTAGCTCCCCTGACTCGCAGTATCAAAAATTGATGGTACCAAAAGTAGATCTGCTTACCTCATAATATGTACCATAGTCATCTGACTTGATGGATTTCAAAATGTGATAATTTTCAGAAACAACAGCACTGTGGCTTACGTGGTCCTCCACTCTCTTGTCGGTTTCCAGTAATTTCCCCCGGATACACCAGAGATTTCTGATCAACTTGTCCGTTCCCTGTTGTACAAACGTGTGTGTGTGTGTGTGTGTGTGTGTGTGTGTGTGTGTGTGTGTGTGTGTGTGTGTGTGTGTGTGTGTGTGTGTGTGTGTGTGTGTGTGTGTGTGTGTGTGTGTGTGTGTGTGTGTGTGTGTGTGTGAATGATCTAGAGAGTCGAACGCCGTCCCGCGTCTCCTCTGCACGCAGCCGCCGGTCGTCCCTATCGTCGACCGGCGTCACCATGACCGCCAGCAGCGCTAAAGCCAGTGGAAAGACACTGGAGCCCGCAGCGTTACAGGTAGCAACCGTCCCACACTCCCCCTCCTTAGATAAACCTCCCCCATCCCACTGAAGGGTAAATGCATAGCGTCTGGGAACTTGTGAGGTTACAGCAGGAGGCAAGTTGTAGAATGTTAAACTTAAGAAGCAAGCATCAAACGATGACATGAACAACACAAGAACCGAGCCTGTTTCAGCCATGCAGATCCCATACTAACCAGACTCTCCTTTACATTTAAATGTAATAGAAAGTAGACATCTTAACCCTGTCTTTACATAAAAACAAACAAGTGGATTTACTGCAGCCACCTGATGCCACCATTAAAAATACTAAGAACCATCTCAGCTAGAGAACAGGCCGGACATTGTGTCCACAGCACAGTATTGATTTCAACTCTTTGGTTTGTGTACTTTGCTTTTCCTTAACCTCTGCTGCTGTTCTTTACAGCAACAACAAAAGGTAAGTCCAGTGAAGGCAGCAGATAAATAAATAACTGGAACAACCCCCCTGCCGTTCTCAGAGCCAGAGGCACTGTAGCAAGATTGGAAAGGGCCAGGTGTCGTTAAGGAGAGTGTGTGTGTGTGTGTGTGTGGGTGTGTGTGTGTGTGTGTGTGTGCGCCTGCCTGCCTCTGGATATTGCCTTGTACAGAAGTTCCCCATCACCTGTTCGTGGCCTTTATTGCCATGGCCAGGCCTGATAATTGTGTCAGTGCCTGTGCACTACTGTAGGTGTGTTGTTTCTAATTGGGATAAAACTTTTATTTCATGCAGGGAAAAATTTAAAATTTTGGGTTTGAATGGAATTCCAAGAATTATATATTTCTTTGCATATTGTATTGGATGAGAATTACAAATAGGCTAAGGGGGGCAGGAGTTGGAGTGTATCTGTGTTCACAGCGGCCAGTAAATCAGAGGCCCAACCAGAGTGTGTGACAGCGGTCTGTATTAGTCGGTCGGGTGACCTCTCTGTAGGGGCATCATTTCTGAGGCCTTTAAAGAAGCAGACGTGTTGCCTGCGGCAATTTCCTTCTCATACTCTTGTACTGTCTGGACAAACCGCCAAAGTGTTACGATTTGATCTGTTACACTTTTCTCAGCCCAAGATAAATACTCTGAGAAAATTGCTTTTTTCCAAAGCAGTGACAGGTTCCCTGTTATGATACTTTATGGTACTTAATGGTGCTTTATCGCACTTCATGCTACTATGTTTCTTTATTTAACTTGTCTACCAAGAGGAAATATGGCCGGTTGCAGCCCCGTGCCAGAGCCTCAATGTCCTTCTTCTGTGTGTCCACATTAACTGTGTTTTCCTTTAATGCGTCTCTGATGGCGTGTACTAAAATTTCATTCCCTGGTTTCTATGTTCAGTCTATAAATAATGGCCTCGTTTCGACCGCGCTCGAAGACAAAAGGGAACAAAGGGATTGCCAGAATGAGAAATAAATGGACGATTTCATAAATATTTCCAAAGTAGCCGCTTGATATTTTTCAAATGATCGCCGGCCAAGATTGATAACCTGTATTCATCAAAATAAATAAATACTAAAGATTTTGAATTTTCCCTGTAAGGGACCGTGGTAGGTGATTTAGTCCCGCTCTTTATTCAAATGTGACGGAACACTACTGCCCTCTTGTGGACAGACCGATGAATAGCAAAAATACCTTGACCTGCCCGACGCTACTCAAAAGGCATTTTTACACTGCCAAATAGGTACGGTCGCGGCTTGGTAAGAAAAGTTCCTCTGGTACTTTCTCGTAGATCGCATCATCTTTCCCGTCTTCGTTAAATGCGGCTTTATCATCTTCTCTCCCATGATGGACATCAGCTTGCGGATTTCACCGTCCCTCCAGTTAGAACTACTCATTTTGATATCGTTCGCAGCAAGACCTCTACCCAAGTCCCGCCGCTGAGACCGCGAAGGCGTCTAATGGCGTTTGCATGAAAATAAAAACCCCTATATATGTAGGGTCCGATAGGGTAAATTAAGGTTTGAAATCAAGCCGGTATATATTACCTCGGTCAGTGTAAACACGTAGACCATGCTGGGAAAAAGGCGGGCATATTTGGCAGTGTTATAACGTTTTCCACCACACGGAGGACTTTATGGCTATCCATAGGCGCTTCAATTTCTTTGCAGGAAAGGTTTGTTTCTTTCATAGTATAAATTGTTCCTCTGAAAAGAGTTGATTTTGGTCAAACATTAACTGGATAAATTTATGTTTTTAATTTTTTAAGTACAAGCAAGCACACCCGTTCTCATCACATCACCATGGTAATGGTGAGTGTTTTGCCCCCAGAACTGGCAGCATGTTGGTGTTAGAGGGTGCTTCTTCCTGGAGGAGGAGGAGGAGGGCAGCATCAGCTCCCTGCAGTACCGCTTCCACCTCCCCCAACGGTCGTCCGTCTACCTCAGCATCCAGCCCCTCAGCCTGGGCCATCACGCGCCTGGTAACCGTGTGTGTGTGTGTGTGTGTGTGTGTGTGTGTGTGTGTGTGTGTGTGTGTGTGTGTGTGTGTGTGTGTGTGTGTGTGTGTGTGTGTGTGTGTGTGTGTGTTGTGTGGTGTGTGTGAGAGATAAAGACCAACATTAATTGATTGGTTTTTTACAAATGTATTTATTGTTGGTCGCTTTGGAAGACCAAGTGTGTAATTCAATAGTAAAATAGACATTCTCATTTTGGACACAGATGATAGATTGGCAGTTTCATATTAAACTGGCCAAATGTGGCAGGATAAAATTCTATAAATGAGAAAGAAAATTATGGGGATTTTTGTATATATTTTTTTATCAGGCACTGTAAAATCCAGTCGGTTCATCCAATGTTCACATACAAACAAACACAAAGGTGAGTTTAGTATGCTTGCAGAAGAAGTAACTTGGAGAAAATTATTTCATTATTCATTTAAACTTTGCACACCATGTTAACAGCTAGTGGTACAAACGTAAATAATCTCAAACTATGCTCCTTCAACAGAAACTTGTGACCATTCAGGTGTAATTTCCCTTCACAATAATCCTTTTGACGTGCCATTTTTCTGCTCTTCCCAGACAAGGTTTCCTCACGGAGCTGGATGACGGTGGACACTGCTCTCTTCGTAACGTCAGCAGGGCAAAGCAAAGAGGAATGTAACCTTGTGTGTTTCACAGAGGCCAGGGATGAAGAAGTAAGTGTGCACGATTTTTTTCGAGCAGTGGTGGGGGTTGGGTCTGGCTGCACCTACAGCCAGTGTGCTAACATTAGGGATGGGTCAGTCACAAACGATTCGTTCACAACGAACAACATTCCCGAAGGTGAACGACGAGAACTGATTCCCAAAACAAGAGAACTGATTCTTTGATTCTTTATTTTTTTGAACATAAAACATAAATATGGTCACGTAAATAAAATATACAAACGAACAGAGCTCCGTCTCCCTGCGACCTTATATTGATTGAGTCTAAAACGTTCTCAAAGATTCAGCCAATTAGACTACTACAGCAGCGTTGGCACATGGGTAAACAAATGACACGGCACCGCCACACAAGTTAACTAACGATCGCTGTAGGCTTCAATATCATGCAAGCACTTTATACGTTTTATTTTTATTTCGCTCTACAACACAATTGCATGCGTTAATGAAGTATTGGTTTACCTACCATGGAAATGGTCGAACTGCGTCTATAGGCCAATGCTACAGAAAATTCAATTTTTTTTGTTTTCCGAGCGCACCGTGACTGAAAACTTTTTTTAGTTTCTATTTTATTCCCCCTAGTTTCCACCGCGCGGTGCCATTCGATTCGGTGCGGCTTGGCGCAGCTCAATTACGGCTGGCGTTTCGACCGCCCAAAGTACCCTTATGGTAGGGCAGGCTGTGAAAAAGCCTTAATTGGCGGCGTACCCAATACTTATAAACAAAGGGGGGGGGGAGCAAACCAGACATCGGTGAGATTCCCTGTCAAATGACGTAATCTGATTTAACGAACAAATCGTGTTAGTGAACGGAACTGAAAGAACTGATTCCCGGAAAATAAGTGTTTTGCCCATCCCTTGTTAAAATCAACCCACTAAAATACCAGGTTAGGGAACCCGGTTTCTCCCATGTGTTACCCCACTACGACAACTGAGCAGCTCTAGTGAAACTGGGTTTCACAATATTTAACTTTCCCACAACTCAAAGGGTCACCAAAAACGTTCTCTGCTGGAACACATTTCACCAACACCTTTCCTGATTCTCCAAAATCTGGTCAGTTTAAATTTTTCTGAAAGCTCAAGTCACGTTCCAATAAGTAAAAACGACCAAATATTTTATCGGAAGTGCCTTTCGTTTAGAAGGTTGACGGCGTTTTTGGGGCTTAAAAACGCAAAAATCTGAAACCACCCTCCAGAGTGGAAAACTTGAATACGCTCCGTCGTAGCGTTTCCGTCTACACTGCCAAGACGCAAAACTCTGCTCAGATCTGCTCACGTCGCGTACGTGTTTACGTCACATACATGCCCCAGTACAGGGAAATAAACAAACATGTTGGATTATTTCCATGCGTCGGACCGTCAAGCTGCTCTGGCAGCTCTAATAAACTTACACAAGTCTTTCCACGAAATGTACAGGATATGTACAGATAGTATTACTGAACAGAGAAGGAACTTTAATTAAGTTTTTGTTTTCGCGGCGCAGATAAGAGAAGGAGGAAGATTCTACGCATGCGCTCAGACATGGTGGTGTTGTGTGATGGTGTATCACAGCACCACCTAGCCGCCTGACATGCATACCCAATCAAAATCCACACACTTTTGCGTCACCGCATGCATGCAGATTTCCTCCCGAAAACGCTTGTCCAAGCGCAGAATAAAAGGCGCGACGCCACTTTTGCGTCTTCTGTTCAGACCGTCATCACGTAAACGTAGCCTAAAGCTTTGGCTTATGCCAATTCACTGCTATCCTTCGCCTTTCCTCCCACTGAATGAACTCAAATGAGTGTCTTGACTTTTTGCTCATGAACAGAGGTACGTGTGGCGTGGAGAGCTTGCCGCTGGGAGCTACTTCCTGCTGCCCTTCACCAGCGGCTGCAGGCTAAGGAGGAGGAGAAGAACGGCCACGCCCACCAAACCAGAACCACTGGTGTACCGCACAGACAGTGGGGAGCTGGATCTTACCAGGGCGCTCCGGTGTGTGTGTGTGTGTGTATGTGTGTGTGGGACGTGTCTGTGTTGACAGGCTACACAACATGGTCATTTCTGTACCCCATGCATGTTGTGTGTGTAGAGCCTTTTACGACTTTATTTACAAAAATTGGCCTTTCTCAGGGGTGATATAATGACACTATTTTATGTAAGCTAGTTCGTCAGGCAAAAAAAAACAATTTTGGTCAAAATACTGGAGATACATGAAAGGTGATGCTGAATGAAAGTGGTCGTTATATTAACGGGTCATTGTTCACTCTGCCACAGGGAGGCGCTGTCTGACATCTTTGACGTGATCGACCTGGATGGGAACGGCTTAATCAGCCTAGAGGAGTACAACTTGTTTGAGCTAAGGACCAGCGGGGAGAAGTGTGACGAGGAAGCCTGGGCTATCTGTAAAGGTGACCCCCCCCCCCCCCCCCATCATTTTCCTACAATAATGTGATCAATGAGCTCAATCATTTCTTCCCAATCAGAGAAATGCATATGATACGTTTAATATCACTGCTGAGCCTGGTTTGGTTTAAGTGCCTGTGGCTTAGTGATGAATAATAACCCACTAGTATCGTCACAATATCAGCAACATGCTTTGCGGTGACAGAGGTCACAATCAGACCTGTGGTCTTATGATACATTTCATTCCTTTTCTCTTTCCATCTTATATTCCTGTCTCCGTTGCCCTGTCCATGAAGTCTCAAAATGCAGCTGTTGGTGCCACATTTGGTTCTCTTCTACCATGTCTGTTTGTTTGTCTCCTCGGCCCGCGCCTGGCACCAGAGACCTTTGACACCAGGAGGAACCAGCTGACCCGGCAGGGCTTCATGGAGCTGCACCTCATGGAGGCCACAGAGAAGGACGGGGACCCGTCGGACCTCTGGCTCACCCTGGAGGCCATGGGCTACAACCAGGCCCTGGAACTGGTGGAGGCAAGCAGCAAAGAACCAACACGCATATTTAACCATCTCTGTAGATATTAAGTTCTGTCAAAGTGAATTGGTTCACCGTTAAAAGTATAATGTTTATTAATTTCTGTCTCTAAACAAATTAGACGTACTCCCACTGGTTAAACTGGTTCTCAGCTTTTAAAAAGTCTTAAAAAGTCTTAAATTCATGTTTCTAAATTGAAGGCCTTAAAAAGTCTTAAATTCGTTACAAATGACATATGCTACTCTTAAATACTGTAACTCAAGGTCTTAAATTTGTCGGGGCAGGACTATTTTTTTTTTATTTTTTTTTCTCAAGGGAATTTTCAGGAAGGACATGTAGAGAGGCTTCTTTCTTGCTATCTGCATATATAAACAATTATCTGCGAGCTTCCTAGCTAGTCTGTGACAATGGGTAGGTGCAAATTCAAGGACAGTTGGCTGGAAGACGTCCGTTTCCGAAATTGGCTCGCGTCTGTTGCCAACCCCCACCATCGTGTGTTTAGGTCTTAAATTTCATTCAAGGTGGTATGAAAAAGTCTTAAATTTGACTTGCTGAAACCTGCAGATCCCTGTTCTATATAGAACTTGGAACATGTCTTAATTGGTAGTCAATAAGCATGTGCATTGCACTCAGAAAACTAAGTGAAGCTACGTGACAGGAAATAGTTTAGTCAACTAACTACAAATAGCAGCAGGCTGAGTACAGGTGGAAAGTATGACATGATTGAACAATGGCGTCTTCTATTAGTACATTCTTTATCAGAAGACATGAACAAGTGGGTGGTCAGTTTCTTATTAGGACACATATTAACGCCTCCCAATGACCTCACTCACTAACAAACACACACACTCACTCACTCACTCACTCACTCACTCACTCACTCACTCACTCACTCACTCACTCACTCACTCACTCACTCACTCACTCACTCACTCACTCACTCACTCACTCACTCACTCACTCACTCACTCACTCACTCACTCACTCACTCTTTTCCTACTCTCATACATACCCACACGTGGATGTGCAGGCGTGTCCGTTCCAGATGGACGTGCACTGTGAAGGCTGCACTCCGTCCCTGCAGCCGCTCAGCCTGGACTGGGGCTCCCGGCTGCTGAACCAGGCCCTGCAGAAATCCATCGTGGCCTCAGCGGGGGAGGCCCGGGCCCTCAGGGGCCACGACAACGTTCTGGTGTACACCTACCGGGGGGACCACCGGATCTCCTCCCTCGTGGCCAACAAGGTAGAGAAGGCTGGACCATCACTAACTTCTGCCTGAATGTTACTTTCTTTTTTGGAATGGCCTTACCCAAACCAAAATTGAAAGGACATAGCTATATCGGTGTTGTTTTGGTTTTGATCGGTAACGCATGATTTTGACTAAATGTGTCTCCCGTCCGAGATCTCAATTCCTCTTTCCAGTTTGAACTTTATATGTGGGCAATGCATTTATCAAATCATTATGGCTTAGCTATTTTATACTGGCTATATTAATATGTAACCTTGGTATCCATTCACTTAGCAACGGGAGCGTGTGTGTGTGTGAGTGTGAACCTCAGGCAACAACTAAATGTTTAGCCCTGTAATATCATTTCATTCTGGGTTTTAACAAAATTGTTGACCTGTTGGATGATCAATTGAAATACAAAGCACATTTTGAGACATAAATACCGTGGATAACGTTCTGTCCTGTAAAGCCAAGTCACAACGTACAACTGGCTACAAGAGGACCCAAGCACGTGGCTGCTTGTTTGTGTTGCAGGGCATCCAGAAAGTGACTGTGCACGTGAACAATGAGCACAGCAGGAATTGCTGCAGCAGCAGAGGCATGAGTGTATTTGCTGTGGAGGTACCAGCCAAGACCAAGATGGTGAGCAGAAACTCCTACCTCCAGCTCTCTGTCTCGTGTGTGTGTGTGTGTGTGTGTGTGTGTGTGTGTGTGTGTGTGTGTGTGTGTGTGTGTGTGTGTGTGTGTGTGTGTGTGTGTGTGTGTGTGTGTGTGTGTGTGTGTGTGTGTGTGTGTGTGTGTGTGTGTGTGTGTGTGTGTGTGTGTGTGTGGGATGGGTTAATGAGGCATTTAGTAACACAGCTATGAAAGGAAATGTGTCATGTTTGGTTGTTGTGAAAGCAGTTGTGACAAAAGGCAAATTTACTCAAGATGGGAGAACATATTTTGTCAGCCTTGCCCTAGTTTGTTCGCTGTTAACCTGTGGTTAACACCTGTGGTTGTGGTTGCATCATGCCACTAAACCCATCAGCGATTGAGCCTGCTGTCTCTGTGTCTGTGCCTGATAAGTAAATGGTTGAACATTAAGAAGAGGCTGGATATATCAATGCATATCTGTTGTGACCTACAGGCAATCACATGTTTGTATCTTATAAAAAAAAAAAAAGGATAGTTGATTCACCTATTATAGACAACAGTGTAGGCTAATATGTACCACGACAAATGAGCTGCTGCTGCAGACGGTGTACAGATGGGCTCGGAGTCGGTACCGCGTGCATCAACAGTCATTCAAAGCAGCGGTAGTAATCACCCAACCGGACGGTGTAGAAAGTCCCGTCAGTTAAAAATAGTAATCCAGTTTTTAAATCCATGTTTAAATCGGCAGGATACAGAGCTAGTTAGCTTAAAAAAAGTAGAAAACAGTGTCAAATGTGATGTGTTCAGGTCGGCTCAGTAATATGATTGATGTGTTCAAATGCAAGAAATTTGAGATTTTGGCGAAAACTTGTTTTCCCAGCAATATAAAAAAGATATTAAAGATGGAATTATGACCTGTTTAACGTCCTATCTTGAAGCCATGTGGGCTGTTACATTGTTCCGGGAATTCGTGGGCAAGCTCTATACTCGATTATCAATGAAAAAAGCATCTGGAAAAAAAAAAGACACTTTTTAATCATGTTTATATTGGATAGATAAAAAAAGGTTGTGATGGGGCTCATTAAAGAACAATGTTTACTGCAATCTCTACTAGGTTCACCAGCATGTCCTACCCATCAACGAGAGACAGGAGTGGACCTACTGCTGTGTGGAGAGCACCCTGCCCAGCCAATGAAGTTCTACAGTGTGATTGTAATATGATCTTTAATATTTATCAAAATGTGAATCTATAATCTTTATCTATAATTTGCATTTATCTATAGCACTAATGTGATGGCTCAATGTCGATTCATAAGTTATCTTGTTTATATCTGCATATACATATTTTGAAGGTACTGTAAGCTAGTGTTATGTTTGTTTCATGTTTAATGTAAAGTTTTAAGAATGGCACGCACTCAAAACCATCTGAAAGTCATGAAGGTGTACTTTATAGTTTATCATCCTTACTGTGTGTTCACACCAAAAGTGATGTGAATATTCGCACTACATGTTCGCGCAAGTTTGATCGTGCACACTTCAAAACTCTGTGTGTTAGTAGGAATAGCGGCTTACCTCTTGTGAACGGCAAAGTTTCTTTCCTCCAATTAATTCCCAACCATGGCTGAGATAACTACCACTACGATTCTTTCGTAGTGCAAAAGACCCACTGCAGAGGCATACGGAGGCGCACACCGCTTTTGTGTAGCGTCGACGAAGGAACCATATGGGTGTCCGGTTTTTAATAAAGTATTAAACCACCACTCTAAACATCTCTGGTGCGGTGGCGACACCTAGGCATACACCAACCATTGCACCCCACATATTGTCACTGGAAAGTACCAAGGGGGGGGCCAGAAAGTCCAACTAATAATAGTCCAAACTCTCCCAGGATCCTTGGGAGGGTTATTTCAACTTGAGCAAAGTGTTAGAATCATGCAAAATCCACGTTAACTAGGTTGTTTGTGTCATGCCATTCATCTATTCTTAACATATTTCTGGCGGAAAATTTGCATTGACTTTGTATCGATTCTTGCCGCGCTTTTTTTTTTGGTATGAAGGCACCATGTAAGATGAAAATAGGCAGATAATGTAAGCATCTATTTTCCAAGAGAATTAACGAAAATTAATTCAATTCTATTTTATTAGTATAGCCCTTAATCACCATTACAGTTGCAAAGGGCTTAACAGGCCAAATATTTATGACACATTATTATCATGTTCCTGGTGCCTTTATGAGACCCTTAATAAGTTGATATCATCTAATGCCTTCTACATTTGTAACTTGCCATGTCAAAAGGTATTTCACTGTTCAGAACAACCCTGCGTTATACAGTGTATATGACCAATAAAACACCATGACTTTATGTCTTGTGTAAAATCGGACAATGGCAGAAATCAATTTTATTTAATTACATTTCAGTTTTTGGTTTTTTTCATAACATCAGCATGTGTAATGACAGTAATCTACCCATGCATGTTATAGTGGAAGAAGCTTTCAGAAGTTATTTAATAAGCGTATTTCTACAGTGGCATCTCTTCACTGTTCATTTGAATGCCTTTACAGATACTTTTTTTTTTTTTTACTACTAGTTTGTGTTCACCAAGTAGGCGTTTACAGATCCCTGCTTCATGCCACATGATTACTCAAACAAATCTGAAGCGAAAAAGAAATGCCCCTTATACCCACATTTGAGCTTGACTGTGGTCAGACTTTAGATAAAGGTGTAGGTAGCAGAGAGCGCAGGACACCCCCACAGCCCTAAAGCGCTGAGCGTGGACAGGGTGGCTGGCACTGAAGAGGCATGCCTGCAGCCTGAACTTTATTCACCCTAGACCTTTCTCAACCCAGCGCAGGCATGACCTTCTATTTATACCCTCCAAAGCCTTTATTGTGCCCTTTGACTTTCTCTGCTGAAACAGTAGAGCCACCACATGACATATGAGATGTATGCATAACCTCCTCCCACCCCATGTATGGTGTTCTTTATTCAGTGCAGAAGAACAACACACCCCTTCCCTAGCAGGGCCACTGAATGGAACTTTGAATGATGGAATAATGAAAGTGTTATCATAGTATGAGAGTGTGTGTGTGTGACAAGGTTTCACCAAGTCAAACCTTGTTCTAGTAAAGTATTATGTGTGTTTCAATTTCGACAAGAAAAACCACAGAAGCTGGGAAACGGCCTAGTGTCGACGTCCTGCGGCGCTTCAAAGTTTGCTTGTCTTTTTTGCACAAATGTATTTTGAAAGGTCAAAAGAAGTAAATCATTTTGGTTCCTAAATGTACCTTTTATAATAGTAGTTATATATATATATTATATAGAAGTAGACCTGGGAATGAGGGTTTAGAGGGACTATATTTGTATTCATATGTTGAATACAAATATCATATGTTGCCATGATTCTATTTCTACTATGACATTGCAATGACAAAAAGTTTAAGGTGATAGTTAACGGCTTGTTTAGGCTAGCTCTGCTGCTCTAAACTATTTCACAACATCTACTCAGATTACTATTGTGAAGTTTGATCTCTCGAAACCACAGAAATGCACCTAATTTCCAAAGATTATTTGTGTTTTACAATATGTTTATGTTATAATTATACAACTATACCTCTCAGGTAATGTAATAATTTAAACCAATATGTTATGTCACATATAGTCTCTACTTTATGCAACATAATATGTTATGTTACATATAGTAGATACCAAACAATGTTGGTGTCTACCTTTCTTTTGTGAACCTAATCATTTAATTTGAAAAGTGAAGGAACTGAATATAGAAAAAACGACTTTAACTAAAGCCCAATTGGGGAATTAATTTAGTATAAATGCATATTGTATTCCACATTACAAGTAGTCAGTACAGCAGAGTACACATGGCATTTTCAGTGGAACCAATCATGATGTGGTGTTCATTTAGGGGGCGGGACTCTGGGCTGGGCATTTTCAGTGATACCAATCATGGTATCTGGTGTTCATTTAGGGGGCGGGACTCTGGGCTGTACGTGTCGCAGAGCTGCATGTAGTCGATTGACTCCACCTAGCTTAACGGTATCGCACAGTCACCAGGTTTTTGGGCGAAAATGGTGAAAATAACAGTAGTGAAAACCAAGCCATACACAGACCAGAAGCCTGGCACGAGCGGTCTGAGGAAGAGGGTGACAGTCTTTCAACAGAATGAGCACTATGCGGAAAACTTCATTCAGAGTATCCTCTCTGTCGTGGAGCCGTCTGAGCGCCAGGCAGCCACTCTGGTAGTCGGGGGAGATGGACGCTTTTACATGAAAGAAGCAATTCAGTTGATCGTCCAGATTGCTGCTGCTAACGGGGTCAGTAGTAACAAATTAAACGTGACGTGTTCAGTCTACAACCTGGGTCGTGTGTGGCTTATAAATGACAACAAGACCCTGCTTCGTTACTACTACCTACTCCCTATTAACATACATTTGCAAGCTAATGGCATTAACTTTAGTGCTCAAGCAACTTTACGCCAAAGCTTGCTTTGTTGACACGTTCGCTTAACTGAAAGATACGAAACTCCGACCCTAGAGGGGATCCGTAGAAAGACTTGCATTGCTACATTTCCCACAGTAAGCTGTCAATGCCACAAGGAAACAATGGAACAATATTGTTTAATGTACAGTGTTGCAATACTGACCCTCAGCTTTATGTTGCAATATGGTGTGGTATAAAGCAGCCAGCAACAGGGCTTTAAATACTGATACATTGTGTAAACTTGGTTTAAATATTGCAATAGGCGTGAGGTGCATGACAATGTTCCCAGCAAGGCATTCCCTCACACTGAACTGTAGTGCATGTGAACGTGTTTTAGATGTTACTAGTACAAGTCAGTATCCCGAACGTCCCTTTGGTCAAACCCCCGCAGTGGCATTTCGGAAAGTGCAAGTAGATCACTTGCATGCAAATCAGTACCCTTGGCATTTAACTAGGCGCAAAGCTCCACTGGGCGTAGTTGCAGATGAATTGGTGTGTTTTAAACATTTGACACTTAATAACAATTCAGCAATTGGTCCTTCATTGTACCGTTGTTATCATGGGAAGTGCCACAGTATTATTGTTATCAAATCAGCCGTGGTCGACTGTAATTGGCTCCTTCGCTTCGCCAATATGATGAAGCCTGGACTGTCAGCCGAATGGGGTCCGCAACGTGCGGACTGTCACGTTGCACCCTGCGTTTCTTTCAGCAGAAATGGGGTCATGCATACCAACCATGATGCTCACCGATTCACAGATGCCCTTCCCAGATTATGTCTCGAATTAATTCATTATGCACAAAAAAACATTAAACTAATTTTGGTATCCTTAGAATGAGTTACTGAGGACTCCAATTTATTGTCTTTCAAATCACAATTATTTTAGTTTCATAAGGTTTAGCGAGAATTTCGGACAATATGTACAGTTTCAGTCAGAATTGTATATTATTTAATATTAAAAAGAAGCATCACTCAATGTGTTAAGTTACAAACTGTGTGTGTGTGTGTGTGTGTTCAGATTGGCCACCTGGTAATCGGCCAAGGATGGCATCATGTCTACGCCAGCGGTCTCGTGTGTGATCCGCCAGACCAAGGCGGTGGGGGGCATCATCCTCACAGCCAGCCACAACCCTGGGGGGCCCAATGGAGACTTTGGCATCAAATACAACATCGCCAGTGGAGGTCAGTAGTAGTGCAGTTACACAGTAGCTAATATTGGACCCAGCAGTCCTTCTATTGGATAGCAGAGCTTCTGGGGAGAGACAGGACAGAGCTTGGGCTGGAAGCAAAAAACACAGAAAGCAGCTGAGTTACACATTGTTTCCTGTTTTGTTACAGAGATTTTCTACCGAACAGAAACGCACAAACCCTTTAGTGTGAGTGAATCAAGCTTTCAGAAAGAATTTTTTAATCTGTATTTCTAAGGCAAATTTCTATTGGCAATTTTACACTAAAACCTTTACAGATGTTTTTTATAGAGTTGACTAGTGCAGGCGGACATTGGGTTTACTGAGACTAGCCAATTCTGCAGTTAGAAGGCAGATCCCTGCCTCCAGCAATATGATTGGCCCAAACAAATATGAAGCGAAAGAAAGTCGAACCCTGCGGTCACCAAGTTTTGAGCTTGTCTGCTCTCAGATTTTATATCCTTAAACCAAAGTCAGATTTGTGAGACTTCACAGTAAGTAGACCCCACATAAAGAAAAGATGAGATGTCCAATTATGTCCTAGTTTGAATGGAAAATTAAATTATCGAGCACAATTTGACTAGAAATTTAAATTTCAATATAAATTCCATCTAGGTGGTGCTGTGCCTAGATAAGTACACCAGCGCTTTCACATGGGTGTGTTTATGTATCTATGTATTAAGTGTTCAGCAAATATGCTAGAAACTGAACTACACCCGACCTGTATGTTGTGTTTGTTTTAAGTTTAGGTTCATTAACCTCACCATTTGGCCACAGTTGACCAGTCGAAAGAGCTTCATGTATATTCCTTCTTGCCCCCCAACCCCCCCTCCAAGGACCCGCCCCAGAGGGTATCACAAACAAGATCTACGAGGTCAGCAAAGGGCTGCAGGAGTACCCTATCTGCCCAGAAATAAAGGTGGACCTGTCTACCATTGGCAAGCAGACCTTCCAGGTGGACTCTTTCAAGCCCTTTACAGGTATCATGCAATGGACCAAGAAGACGGTTTCACCCATCAGCTTGGTGAATCTCATGCCTTAGCAGTGTCTACTAATGTTGCAGGCAGTGTTGACCACTACGAAACATGCACAATAGGTCATTTCTTCATTTTGTTGTGCTACAAAATGAGAGTATTCTGTTATTCACAATTCACCATCAGTTTACCAGCAATGATTAGATATTCATTAATTTCTTCTATAACGTTTACAAATCTACTTAATTGTCGGAAATATAAAAATTCTTCTGCAGCACTTTGAGAATTTTTTTTGCACATTGTCAAGCAAACATCTTATCAATACTTAGAAATAGTGTTATTAATATTATAATTTAGTTAAAAATGTCAGTAAAATTCTATAGTCTCATGCTTTAAGTCGTTGTGTTGTCTCTGCCTCAGTTGACATCGTGGACTCTGTGGAGGCGTATGGTGAAATGCTGAGGGGCATCTTCGACTTCCCTGCACTGAAGGAGCTTCTGTCGGGAGCCAAGCACATCAACGTGCGGCTGGATGCCATGCACGGAGGTGAGTTGCTGGGGAAGGCCCTGCAACCTCAATCTCCTTGGATGTTTCAGAAATAAAATAAAAAAACTCAAAAAAAATCAATAAACTGCTCTGCTTGGATCTACAATAGAAAATCTAATATAATTATACTGACGATAAAAAAAAAGTACTTGACAGACAAAAAATGTATTCCACGAAAATATTGATACAAATAATGTATATGTATAGGCTGATACTGTATTTGGTTGTTAGCCATCTAATGGAGAGGAAGTAGCTAGGAAATCCAATGCAGGGCACACGTGAGGATAATGGAAAAAACATATAATGATTCAGGTACCCAGGCGCCCTCTACTGTTCAAATTATTAATGCCAAAAATTAGATGAACCTTAAAGGTTGGGTATGGGATTTGCGAAACGCCAGCAGATTTTGAAAACACACAACTTAAATGGTCCTACCCCCTCTCCTTCAACGCTGACTCTGACTCCACCCATTCCAAGTACATGGACGCGCAATCATGCACAAGCGCGAACACAGATGCGCGAGAGTGAGCCAGGCTAGCTAGGTTGGAGTTTAGGGTTGTCTTCTAGTGCTAGGTCCAAATGTGGATTAGCTAGTTAGCTAGCTCCAGTAGCTACAGCAGGATAACAACAAACAAGCTTGCTCTGGGTCACAAGTTTTTAGTACGTGCTCGAAGGGGTCACGTGCGGGGAGCGGGGGAGGGGGAGTGCATTACGACAATTTGATTGACGTACTTACTGTCCAATGCTACTCGGTGGTTCTGGAAATCATTTGACTGGAGTTTTTCTAGCCCTGCCTGTTCCACAGATGATTGACTTGTTTAATTTTCATGTCAGTACTTCTAACTCAGTGGCTGTAAGTGGGTTATGATAAGGATTTCAATTTTGCAAAAATGGCCAAAAAAGAGAATTCCATACCCAACCTTTCAGTGAATGTTTGTGTAAAAGGCAGAAAGACAGAGGGTGAAGAAAATGGAAGCCACCATTACCAATACGGTTTATAATTTCTTTCATATTTCAAACCTCATCAACTCTTCTACTATTCTGTGTTAAGCCCAATTGTAATGTTCCTTCACCCTATCTGCAGTTGTGGGCCCCTACGTGAAGAAGATAGTCTGTGAGGAACTGGGCTCCCCAGCCTCATCGGCCGTCTACTGTGTCCCTAAGGAGGACTTTGGGGGCCACCACCCTGACCCCAACCTGACCTACGCCGCCGACCTGGTCCAAGCCATGAAGGGAGGCGAGTACGACTTTGGGGCCTGCTTTCGATGGAGACGGTGTAAGTTATCCTGTAACTTGTTGTTTTTGTCAATGTGTCACTCAGTACGTTTACACGCAACGCTTAATCCGCCATAGTTTGATTATGCTCCTCAATTGGACAACTGCAATTGTCTGAGCACATGGCGGTGAGAAAATGTAATCATTGGCCGAAGCATGTCATACCCCGGTACGAAAGGTGGCGCTGTACCCATTTCAACTAGTGGTAATAGAGTCACCGGCTGACCTCTTTACAACCCCAGCAACAAAAAACTCAGGCGACATTCAAGAAAGATGTTTTCAGTAGACAGCTGTCAGTTCCCAGTCCATGTCATTTCTCCGACGCGCCATCGTTGCAACCTCTGAGGTGTTAATGTGTCAATGTGTTAATGCCTAATAGAGGGAGACATCTCAAGAAAACTAATGTCCCTTAAAACAGGGAAAGAAGGATAAGGAACAAAAAGAAGTAAAGTTCACATCTTTTCTTCTGGAACACAACTACCAACCCTTGACTCACTGTTATCTTTCTTTGTCAGGGATCATTTTAGCTATTTAACACATTGAGGTTCTGATTAGGTCATTCAGAAAGAGTTTTCAAATAATGTGGTGCAACAATATAATCTGTGAAGAAGTTATTTATAATGGCTGCCACCAATGAAATGTCAGGCATAACTTCTCTACTTTTTCGGTTGGCGAAAGAGGCATATTTTGACTACATGCATTTTTTTTTTTTAGAATAAAGTAAAAAATAACACAAATCCCTATGTTCCGAGAGTCCGCCCCCACCCTGAGTGTTGCTCCTTTGAGAGTGTGTTTTGTGTGGTCCCATCCCCTCCCTAGGACCGCAACATGGTGCTCGGTAAGCACGGCTTCTTCGTCAACCCCTCGGACTCGGTGGCCGTCATCGCGGCCAACATCACCAGTATCCCATACTTCCAGAGGACAGGCGTGAAGGGCCTGGCGCGCAGCATGCCCACCAGTGCCGCACTGGACAAGTGAGGCCCCTGCCGGACACATTTCACAGCAGCTAGACTGATTGTCTCGAATGTGGGCCCAAGCATTCTCACTAATCAGACTTTGGATTAATAATCAAGATACTAATTAATTACTAATCTTAAATCTGATGGTAGATGAGATCAAATCTAGGGTGGTTTAACATTCTTGAGCTTCGTATTTGTTTTGTCCAGTCGTTGCCGGCGGCGTGGGATCTGTAAGCGCCTAAATAGTGAACACAAACTCAGCCAGCACTGTGAAGAATTTAAATGAACACTGTGTAGATTGGCCCCTGCTGAGTTCTGTTTTGGTAACGAAACAAAAAACAACTCTGCACCTTGCCGTTTCTGGTTTTCGGAAACAGCAAATTCTGCTATAACATGCCTGATTAATACCGTAGTAACTCACATACTGTAGTTCTATTTCGAATGTTATTGACAACACTGTCATTCACTAAAGGCCTAGCCGGTTGATACTTGTCTAAAAGTAACCTAGTGTGTTCCTTAACAATAATTGTAATATGGTGCTATGTAAAAGTAAATATGTTAGGAAATAAATGCAAACAATGAAGCCCCTACTAGTTTGCATTAATTCTCCTCAGGTTGTCCAGCTGGGCTTTTGTTTTGTTTCTTCTAAAGCAGTGTGTTTTGTGTCCCAGCGTGGCCAAAGCCCTGAAGATGCAGCTGTATGAGACGCCCACCGGCTGGAAGTTCTTTGGAAATCTGATGGATGCGGGCAAGCTTTCACTCTGCGGTGAAGAGAGCTTCGGCACTGGTGAGCAAGCCTGCATCTCTGCGCGTTTCCACCGGCGGGTGCGGTTAGGCCCAGTACGAAAAGGTCTGTTAGTGTATATGCGGTTAGGCGCAGCTCAGTTATGGCTCGCGTTTCCACCGCCGACTGTTCCCTTACAATAGGGTGGTGTTTAAGCCGGATGGCGATAGCCACGGCAACTACGTAAGCATCGAGACCTCATAGAAGGCCGACACAGGCTGTGTCTCAATTCAGGGGACACATCCTTCGTAGGCTGCATTCGAAGGCCGATTGCGTCACTGCGACGCGTCACGGCTGTCCCATTTCGAAGGCTCCTTCAAATGCGGGCGACAAATGCAGCCTTCTTTTCCCGGATTTAAAGGATCCACCGGCTGGATCCTTCACGGCCCAACGTCTCCATTGCACGTTGGATTTTTCCGAAATTGCGTCGGAGAGAGTGGAAGCGGCAGTTGCAGCAAATTACATATTTAATGACAAAACTATTTAAAAACAGTTTTTTATATTAAAATAAAGTTGTGACTATTTTAAATTTGTAACTTTATTGTCAAAGTTCAATGACATTAACACGAGCCATATAACGTTAAACTAATTAACGTTATATTTTCTATAATTATAATTTAACGGCTCCATATTTCTTATCCGCCGTCCGGTTTGAACCGCAGCTGTCAGGGTTGCTAGGTGACAGGAGCGGCGCGTTGTCAACACGCAAGGTAAAGGGTGTTAACGGCTTGTTACGCAAACTTGAAATGCTCCGTGAAGGTCCGGCCTTCACGGTCTACGAAAGCCACACCTTCATAGGCCGCGTCCTTCGAAGGATGTGTCTCTTGAATTGAGACACAGCCAAAGTTTAGCCTGCTAATTAATCGAATGAAAAAGAAGAACGCGACACAAAAAAAACGGCAACAATGTAGGAAGTACAGGAAGGACGGCAAACTTTTGTGCAACATTTTCTTTAATAAACAAAGCTTTTGGCGGGTACTGTTTGTTTGTTATTATCCCCCTGTCGCACAGAAGAGATGATTCTGTCGAATAATCAACGGGCGGCGTGTTTAGCTCGAACTAACGCAGGGCTCCAGACTGCGACCAAATTTGAGTGTGCGACCGAATTTTCCATCTGGTCGCGCATGTGCGACCAGTAAATTTGCCCTTTTTTTTTTTCACGCGTTAAACGTGGAAGGGGCACGGAAGGGGCGCGTCAATGAATCCGGAATCTTTAGCAGGCCAATGAGGAAGGATAGGGAATGGCCACTGTAAGTGGCTAATGTGTCGAGGGGGAGGGTTCTAAAGATAATTGAGCGCGCGTAAACATCTGTGTAAAGGAGAATGATTTCACAACCTGCTATGTGGGTTTACAATGAGCAAGCAAACTATTGACTCGTTCTTCTGACCTTCGGCTAGTGTGCCAGTGCATGTCAGTCCTGCACGGGTCTTATTTTACAAAGCCTGCACCCGCCCGTACTCGCTATACCCGATTGAAAATTAGAAACATTAGATGGGAATTACACTATCTGGTGTTTGGCTGGGTGCTTTAGATTGTTGTGCAAAAAAAGCCCATCATCCACTGTTGACGGTTTTAGTTGACTCCTCTGCTCCTGATTATATCCAGCACCGGTAAAGTCTCGCTCGCATTCGCAAAACCCGTGCTGTTCAGGCGTCCGACTCGTTTCATCTAAATTGTGCGGGTCACCCGAACCAGTGCAGGACTCTGCTTCAGGTGCCATGAAGGGCTTTTCACACGGGAGGTGTTTGTCAGGCCCGATAATGCATTGTCAATGGAGAGGCGAGCGGGCAGAGAGGAGGCTCAGCGTCCTGTCATGGGGCACGACAAGCGGGCGCACTCCCGTGAAACTGCCGCTTCCGTACTTGTCGAACGCATGCATGCGCAAACCTGGAAACCGTTGGGATAGATGAGAATCATAATAAAATGTGACACTGAATTTGATACAGCACATTGCAATTGCTGCATCTATTATCAATATAGTTATTATACAGTGGAAATGAGTAGAAATGTGAATATTTGGTTGGCATGCTGATTAATGGTGTGTTCCCCTAAAATTTCTGGTTGCGTCAATTAGGGGCCACAGTGCTCCTAGTGAAAAAAATAAGTGTGGAGCCCTGTAACGAATGGCTAATAGTTTGTTCCTGAATCCTCGAAGGCCAGACTTCCGAGTCGAAAGTTGAAGATCTCCCAGCTTTCTTGCGGCATTTCTCGAATGCACCGCCCCCCTTTTGTCTTCATCTTTCGAAAATCTGAGAGTAGACCGAGAGTGATGAACAAAATGGCTGCGCCCGTGAAGAGATTTTTTTTTTTGGTATTTGTACCACGTAGGACATTCTATTGTCGATTTTAAATGCTCTTACACACTTTTACATTGCTACTTTATTCCGGTAACCAATATATACATTGCATGGTCTTGCTGTGCGTGCAATACAATGTAAAGTTGTGTTTGCTAAAGAGGCTAATGTAGCTAACAATAAACAACGACTAGCCAATTTCATGCCACAATCACAAAGACGAACAGGAACGCTATGAATGCTCCGAGACGTCAGATGTGCAACTCGGAAAGCTGGCGTCCGAGGATTCAGATACACGCGATAAGTCCGGACCCCGCCCACTTTTGGCGACGGAAACCAATAATGTCTGGCTGCAGCCTGAAGGACATAGACATCCACATCCAACTGCTACGTCACAATCGTCATAGTTTTTATGCCAGCGATGATGTGAATAACTTGTATCTCTTTTTAAACATCGATATAGTGGGACATTTTTCAGGTTAACTATTTTCACTGTACATTGCTAAACGCTACATTTTAACGATGTAATGGAAAGAACATAGTGCATTAACATGAGGGTAAAAATCAGGTTCACAGGCTAGCGCAACAGGCTGAATTGTTAGCGCAACAGGGTTGGGGTTAGCTGGGATAGGGATAGGGTAGTAGTGGTTTTGGTTAGGGATCGGGAAAGAAGAGATTGAACCTTTCCACGCACAGGGATTTAAACCACACTTCACCACTTGATAGGAGTGAGTGACATAGCAGGTGGACGTCGATGTCGATGTCCTACAGGCTGCAGCCAGACCCTACTCGTGGAAACACTAACCGTTCCGCACCTATTCATACCTAACTGAACTGCACCCGCCGGTGGAAACGCTCCATAAACGATGTTCTAGCTAGCGTTACCATTAAACACACCTCCGTGTTGATGGGTCACCCAGCTGGAACTCTGGTGAGCAAAGCCTTCTCTTAGCCTTGTCATTTTCTCATGTTTTTTTTGTGGATGTTTTGTTTGTTTCTGTTTGTGATTTTTCACTCTTTTTGCCGATTCTTGCCATGTACCTCCACTCTTACTCTCTTTCTCTTCGCCCCTTGGTTAGACTACATGACGCAAATAATAGTTTTTAGTGTTTTCATCGAACAATGGAACACAGCATCACTAAGTCTAAGATGCTCTGTAGTGGATGATACATCATCATAAATCATTCAGATTTGAATTATGAATATACTAAAATAACATTTTTTTAATTGAATCAAAGATAGTTTTTATAGTTGAACTCCTGTTTAATCAATTGACAATGATAATAATGTTTATAATTAATAATCCTATTTTCACATGAATCTAAGCCTCTCTGTTGTCTTCTCTTTGCTATGTTGATCCAGGTTCTGACCATATCCGTGAGAAAGATGGCCTCTGGGCCGTGCTGGCCTGGCTGTCCATCCTGGCCGTTCGCAAGCAGAGTGTGGAGGAGATCATGAAGGAGCACTGGCACAAGTTTGGCAGGAACTTCTTCACCAGGTCAGCACACATCCTTTTGGTGACAGTAAATACAGAGTAAATACCAGAAAGTTAAGAGTTAGAGCAAAGTGCAGCGAAGTATGGAAATACTTTACAGAAATAGGAGATCATAAGGTGAAATGTAAAATATGCCAAGCGAAATTGAGCTACCAAAGTACTACAGGTACTATGCGGCAACATATGCTCCTGAAACACAACGGTGAGTTCGGGAAAGCTGACCCGCAGCAACCAAGTGTGTCGGCTATTTTCACCGTCGCAAGACGCAGCTGTAATCCCGGCCGTGGAGAGAAGATCACAACACTGAGTATTTTTTTTTGTTCATTTGCTGCCGTTTTATTTACAGCTTTAAATTATTTGTAATGGTTAGGCTACTTGTTTCGTTTTTTTTCTAAAACCGTTACAGGCCTTTGTTCGACGTGATTTAAATTGTCAGACGCAATATTTCTTTTTGTAAGGAAAATGTGTTTTGAACGTTATAAAAAAATAATGAATGCTCTGATAACTGAAAAAGCATTACATGTTTGGTTGGTGATATTGCCGTTCATCATTAGGCCTATTCCTGCTGCAGATGCGTTGCATTCTAAAAATAGATTAGATTAAACGAGTACCGGTACTCGATTGATCCTCGAAGAATTCATTCGATCACTCGAGTTTGGAATTTACTACTCGTGCCCATCCCTAATAGTTACTCGTAAATCTAAAAGGAACTGTTTACATTCTCCTTGGATCATAAGATACCTACCTTCCTTGCAGTTTAACTTGGTCCCGCCCGCCAATCCTAAACTCTCCACGATGGTCACTCCCACTCACCTTTGTTACCTATGTTTTCACTACCCACAATGCAAACGTTTCTCTAAAAGAATCTTGTTCACCCATTGTCTGACTGAATGTATACTTGGTAATTTGGCTGCCTGTACTTTCCCATGATCATGCTCTAATATTAAATCAAATATTTTGCTGGCCGACGTGTCATATAAAGAAGCTTTCTCTTCACCAGTGACCTTTTCAGAAAATCCAGTCTCACTTTTTTGTTATTAACAGTAGGGATTGACCAATATGGATTTTTTTTTAGGGCCGATACCGATTTTTTTTTTCATCAGCCTTAGCCGATAAGCGAAACGCCGATACCGATTTTCTTGAGCCGATATTTGGAGCCGATACTACCCTGGAAATCCAGAGCTCTCGCAAGAGCACAATTTGAATTTGCTCAGCGAGTCACTCTGGGAACGAGCAATATACTTGTGTATATTCTGGGCCTCCCCTGGCCCAGAACATTATCAATCACATCGATGTATCAATATAGGCGGGCCAAAAGCGTTGCTATTTTACCGACCGGATACGGCAAGAGTCTTATCTATTGGTTAGCTCCACTGGTCTGGTTACGTCACCCCTTGTATTCTTCTGATTGGTCGTAGTGTTATCCAATATGTGTTATCTGGTGATATTTTCAAATGCGTGCTTGGTGCCGCCCCTCGAGTTGGGCCATTTTCATTATTCGTTGCCAGACCCTACAGCTTTCTAGATTTGGGTCTGGATTTCCAGACCAAAAATGAAACAATGATGATAACAAATGTTAAAATGTCTCAATTTAAAGAAATTAACATTTATTGAACTGTTTGTAAATCATGCCGAAGAAAGAAAAAAAATTAATAATAATAATAATCGGCCGATACACGGCCGATACACGTAATAATTGGCCGATACACGTAAAAACGCAAATATCGGTGATCACTAATTAACAGTGATATGGCACCACCCTGTGAGGAATCTTATAACTGCAGATTACAAAATAAACAATCCCTATAAGGGACTATTCATGTTCTTTACATTGTATAAGTTAAGTATGTTCAGATTTATTTTTCCGGCATTCTTTTTAGTTAAAATAAGATGGAAAATAAATAATGACACAAAAAAAATAGATTATTATTTTTGGAATATCAAGCAATACCAAAATGCAGTCAGATTTAAATGAATTCTCCTTCTAAGTGGCTGTTATCCCCGGTTTAACCTCTTCTCTACAGGTATGATTATGAGGAGGTGGACTCTGACGCAGCCAACAAGATGATCACAGAGCTGGAAGCAGCCATGTTGGCTCCCTCTTTCGTGGGGAAGAAGTTCTCGTCAGGCGACAAGACGTACGAAGTGGCAGTCTCCGATAACTTCGCCTACACCGACCCTGTGGACGGGAGCGTGTCTAAAAACCAGGTGAGCTTTCAGATAAAGTCTGTAAGTGGGATTGTTTTGCTGTCTCTGTTGTGGAAAGTACAACACTTAAACTCTAACAAGGGAAGAGATCAGTAAACCACTGAATGATGTTTACAAGTTTTATTAGAACTTAAACAGTAATACAAAAGCCGAGCTGGTCTGAAGAACACCTGCCTTTCCAGTTTCGGCACACATTTTTTATTCCCTCACTTCTCTGATTCCTCCCAAGAGCTCCAAGCCAAGGTTGTTATCAAACAATGCCCATGCGGACTTCACCATCATCTGACTTCCATCCTTATCATTATTCCGTTTTTTTTATCATCGCCTAACTTCTCAATGTCCTCATCTGAACATTCTCTAGCTTTTTTATCAGACACAGTCATGCATGTGCCCTTCACATATCTTCCTATCAAAGCCCTGTAAAGGTAAACGCTGTAAAGTAGAAATGTAAAGGCTCTTCACGCCAGGGGCGTAATATGTCCCTGAACAAAGCATAGCATACAGGGCAAGATGATTATAATAAAGGGTATAGTAAAATTCATCTCCACATGAGAGCAAGTTGTGTTTATTAATTATCAAAATAGTTAATGGTAGAAGCTGGCTTTTGTAAACTTTAATTAAAAGAAATGTAAATGAAGAGGGTTAACCAAGTTTGGCATAGAAAATTGTCATAAATGTTGGCATGGATTTTTCTCTCTATCTTTCAGGGCCTGAGGATAATCTTCTCTGATGGCTCCAGACTCGTCTTCCGTCTCAGCGGTACAGGCAGTGCAGGGGCGACCATCAGGCTCTACATAGACAGCTATGAGAAGGACCCCCAGAAGATCTACCAGGACCCACAGGTCAACACACAACCTAGCTGTGTTCGAAATCGTTCCCTATCACGGATATAGTGCACTATAGAGGGTGCTCGCCATTTTGTAGTGTTGTTCGAATTCTCAGTGGTTCAATTCATGCACTATATAGTGCACTTAAAATACCCAAAATTTGAGTGTACTTACGATGTACCCTACACGTTATTCCCGTATACCACAATGCAATGCGGTCGTGTTTTTCCGGAGGAGAAGCTGAATAACAGCGAAAACGAATACATTTAATGATGGAGTCTCCGGCTTTCGTTTAGAAATGTCAACAATTTATTTGGGATTTATCATAGAAAATGTAACATTTAAAATTAATTTAAAAAACTTGAACAATGAATACAACCTCCAGCTTTCCTCGTGAGTGTACATGATGTGGGCGCATCTGTCTGCGTCACACAAATACCCGGCGCATTTACTGACGCAAATGACGTTTAGAAATGTTCAGCGTAGTGTCCGAATTCTCGTTTGTTCATTCCCTATGTAGTGCACTATATCATGAACACTATATAGGGAATCGTGAGTGTATAGGGAACGATTTTGAACACAGCTCCTGAGTTCTCCTTGTTGAAAGTTTATTGTAGAGAGATTACACTTTTATCTCAATAGATCAAGAAATTTCTCTGTTTTAAGATTATTTCCAAGTTTTATTCCCCCCAAAATAAAATGTAATGGTGGCTATTTCTGTTGCAACAATGTCACATAGTGGTGCCAACAATTGTGATGCAAGGCTAATAGCAACGTATTCCTACACCCAACTGCACTAGAAAAGGGAAATGGTAATGTTGCATTTGAGCCACCAGGATGCATCCTAGCTCAAAATGTTTCTCTTGTTTGCTTCAATTTTAATCTACCGTCGGTGAGTTTGTAATAAGTGCAACGATTAATAGGCTCCCCAGCAGTGTGTGTCGGCCCTGACGGTTCCCCCTTTGCTCCAGTACCGGGCCAAATTTATGTTCTGCTCTGATCCTAACTCAAGGCTCCGGGCCCTGTTGTGGGCCTCAGGGGCCCACTGGGCCATACGGTGGAGCCCTTTTTACTCCCAATGGTGGATATAAAACCTTGCATTTTGAAGTTAGGGTTCAGGACTTGAGTTATAGTTTGTTATTTGAGAGAGAAGAAAGAGGGAGAGAGAGCATTGTGAGGAAAAAGCATGTTGGAAGAGAGGGACAGAAGGAGACAGAAGGGAGGGAGGGAGGGAGGAAGCAAGAGAAAGTGGTGAGGGAGGGAGGGAGGGAAGCAGAGAAAGTGGTAAAGGAGGAGTAGTGGGAAGATTTGTGGGAGACATTAAGATTAAGAGCCCCATCTTGACACTTAAACTGATACAGACGGGAAAGCTGTGGAGAACACCGTGAAATACAATGACTAAGGCTTTTTAATGCTCTGTTTGCTTTGGTTCTCTTTCATTCTTTCCATGACTTAAAATAAACACTTTAGTGTCTTACATTTCTTAAATCAAATGGTTCCTACTGTGGCCCAGAAATAGCAGGTATGTAAGCTACTCTTCGGATCTAAAGAGATCTTTTAATTATATAATTAAAGGGTATTGCGGAAGAAAAGAGTGCCAATATTCACATGAATGTATTTTTCCCTCCCACCCTGATCCTTAACCTCATGTTTCCGTGCCTCTGGCTTGCAGGTGATGCTGGCACCGCTGGTGGACATCGCTTTGAAGGTTTCCCAGCTCCAGGAGAAGACTGGGCGCACTAAACCCACAGTCATCACATGATCTCACCCCTAACACATCAAACACCCTGACGCGGCAATCCTCCCCAACACACAAACGCATATCGGGACACTGCTGAACCTTTCCCTGGCTGCGGGTGTCCTTCGTACCTAACCTATCTTTTACCCAATCACCAAGCGGAACCAGAACTCCATCATTGGATCGTCTTCCTTTGATCGAACCCTTATGTGGTGTTTCAGATTTTGGACTGATTCCTGGTCTTCTCCGACTCGGATCAAAGTCAGTCACATGTCTCAAAGACGTAATCAGTACGCAGTCCATCTTTGATTGTCCACATCTGTTGCTATGCTCTGCTTCTAAGCGGTGAAATTGTGAACTCTGTAACCAAGGGCGACTTTTGACCCTACCCCTGTGACCCTACCTACCTAGTGCCTTTCCGTCACAAGCCTACAAAATATCAACTCCACACATCATGACATTAACCATCGGTTAACAAAAGTATATCAGAAATAAAAAGATAATCTCACACAAGAAACTGAAAACTGTTTTTGTATAATGTTTTCATTGAAATTGATTCTGGGTATTATCCTTCATTTTGTTTGAACAAACCGAGCAAACTTTGACGCCAAACACCTCTCCATAAAACAAGTGTTATTAATGTTGAATGAATCTTACAATAGACTGGAGGGGGTCTGGCTCACACCTCGCTCACCTGCTCTTTTGCACTGCATGCTATGAACGCACGTTCCCTCCCTGAGATCCAAAAACACGCTTCCTATTAGTTGAGCACAGCCGAGTCATGGTATTTTGCTTCTAGTCGTGGGCCACAAAGCTTCCTTTATCATCAGATACTTTTAGCAGCACAAGCTCACTGGCTGAGGGTATCATATTTCTCTGAGCTGAGATCCCACTTTTCTTTTGCCGTCCATTCTGAAGGCGTGGTGACCATACTGACCCAGTAATCTGGTGTAAAGGGGTTCTCCGCCATGCTAATCCCAGGAGGCCACGGCCACAACTGCCGGGCCGCCCGCTGCAGCCAAGCGATACTTCACTCTGGAGAAACCGCGTTCACGTGTGGCGCTCAGCCGCCCTGGGTCGGACGAGAAGTTGTCACTTCCTGTCAGACATGGCATGATGACCCGTGTGGTCCAAAAATAAACCCTGAAAACCATTGAGTCAGCATTGCAGAATAGCTCTCTGCGCGACTCCGGAAACCAATGGCAGTCTTAAAGGCCGCGCCTGAGGAAAGTGTGGAAAAGCTGGAAGTCTGAGAACCAACGGGTGTGTGTGCGTGCTTGCGTGTGCACACGTTCTATCAGCCATAATTGTCTGGCTGGCGATTACTCATCGTTATTCCCAGCAGAGTGTGGAAACAAGCATGCTCAGGGATAATACATAAATGATAGCAGTTCCTCTCACATGTGAGCTCCTCCCAGAGATCCTGTCCCGGCCAAAAAATCCTCCCAAATATCCAGGCGCTGGGTTCTTCCAAGCGAAGGTCTCGCTCCTGAAGGGAGAGCCGGGGCTCATGGCCAAGAGGAGAGACTGATGACCTGTTGGGAAAGAATGTCTGTGTAATGAGACCGTCAACATAATGCTGATAAATGATTGGGCTTATCACAGTAAGGTAAGTCCTGCAAGGCCGCCACTACCGCTAGCCAAGTCTGCAGGAGCTGGACCAGACCAGGCTGTGAGATCTGCTGTTTTTTTTGTAAATGTAGTTTTTGACAAGAGCCCTTGGGAATTTTATGTATATATTTTTGTAGAATGAAATGACTGATAAATAGGCCTGGTTGTAAATTTAATCATTGTTATTAGTATCATCACTTTGTGTGTGGGAGATTTTTTTTTTAGAGATCATTCTTACAAAAAGTGTTTTTTTACTTCCATGAGAAGCAAAAGAAAATTGCTTCTAACGGCACATTATTTTAGATTTCGGATTGTGCCGGTCACCGTCGTCTATAGTGTCCACCACCTCAAAGTAACGTGTTAACTGCAGACAGCTATCTTTCCAAAACAAACATCTAGCATGTTAAACAGCAGATTGGCCTATTACTGTCGTTTCTCAGATAGGCCTATGTATGGAGACTTACTTGGACATTAAAAGGAGAACCACATTTATTGCCTGAGGTTACACAAACAACCTATATTTTCTTTATTTTTACAAATATTAGAAACTCAAACAGGCTTTTAATGGGCAGTTTATTTGAAGAATATCGGTTGATATTGTTAGCAGCTTCCAACAGTCCTTTTTTCTGTGTGCCGTTTAGCAGCGGACCTTAAAGGCCTTCTGTCGTCCATTACTAATACTGGATTTGGCAGGTAGGATGTGGAACCGCTTTGAAGATCTCCACTCCACCCACTTCTGGGGTAGTGGTGTGCATTAAATTCTATAGAGGGGTGGTGGTAGGGTTGGCCGTGGAGGGGGTTAAATGAAAAAGAAAAACGCATCGGAAACCGTTTCAAGCTTTCAAGGCACCGCGTTGTTCCAGAGCGGGATGCTCGTGATCGGAGAGAGAGACACCAGCGAGAGAGAGAGTGAGAGAGAGAGAGAGATAGAGAGAGAGAGACGAGAGAGAGAGGATAGAGAGAAAGAGAGAGACGCAGAGGAGACACGAGAGAGATTCGACGCACCTGTGTTCCAGCGCTGGGATGCTGACACGGTGCTTGTGAGGGAAGTCTCCCCAGCACCAGTAATGGCTACCAGCTTGTATTTTGATTGGCTGTCGTTACGTCAGGTAATCACAACAAGGCTTTACATTAAGCCCGCCTGGTCGCCCGCTGTCAGATGTCCGTACGCTGCTTGGCGGGGAGCTCACTGGTTTTGTTTAGGTTTTTTTGAGCGTCCTGTTCAACGCCTATGGGTTGGGAACAATGGAGTAGATCTGTTACAGACAACCCTGATCCATCACAATATACCAACAAATTAGCTCTGAGGAGAGCAGGAATTTCTCAAAAGATTTGAGTGAAGTCTTTTTAAAATATTTTGTTGGTTGTTTTCTGGTCCATTATATTATGGTAGCAACATTGGAATTATCGGTAGGCCTATGTATAGTAAAAAAAGAAACAAAAATACAATACTAATATTCATACTAGTAAAAGACCACACCATATACATTCAGTTCTGGTCAAAGCTCAGCCTTGCAGCATGTTTTTTCAGCATGTTTTTTCAGCATCTAATGTGCAATTAAGTGGAGAGGATTAGTGGTCAGAGGATTCCTTCATTAGAACCTTATGCTGGAGCTGAGGATAGGGCTGTAGGCAGTACTGTTTTCCCTTGATTTCATTTCACTCATTGCAATTCTATAATTTATATATACTAATCCTTGTAGTCGCTGTTAACCCTGCCCATTTGTTCTGTTCTGGCAGCGCCACGGTATGGCCGATGAGCCTAGGTTACAACATGGGTTTATTAGATATCCCTTTTTTCTTTTTCAAGCATGAACTTTCAACTTTTCATAAACCAGGTCATTGAGTTTTCCCCCCGAATGCAAGTTGTGCCGGAACTGAAATCCATCCCCGAAAAGTCCCAATACGTGTTCTAGAAAGATGCTACCCCTGACACTCTTTGTATTTACTGTCTTGTCGTTTTGTCCTGCTGGTCGGGGAGTAATATGGAAAAGAAAAGAAAAGAGCGCGACGGCTTGTCTGATCTGTGTTCTAACCGTGTATGAGATCCGAACATCCCGGATTAAGCCATGGCTGACGAGGCATTTATTTTGGTACGATACTGTAGAGCAGAACACAATATAAAATCAAAAGAAGAAATAAAGTGCAGCCATAAGTCACTCTGTTATGGAGCAAACAGGCACAGGGAGGAGGAGGAGGGAGATAAATAGGATGGTTGTGTGACTGCAGCACTAAACCGTAGAGAGATGAAAGCTGAACAGAAGAGACACAGGCTGGGTCTCTCTGTGATGCCCCTCTGCCCTCTCATCCACTTTATTGGGGTCTGCCCTGAAGGCTGCACATGTTGGGTATGAGACACCAGTTGTACTTTTGGAACCCTATTTTTTTCTTGGGAATTTGAAATCACAGGATGATAAGTGAAAGGGGGCCATCGAAGATTTCAATCAAATACTCATTGTCTTTGCTGTGTAAACAGAACGTGACTTTATTGATTCTCCAAAGGGTTTTTAGTTTCAGCAGTCAAGTTGTTTCTTTTCGAGCAGAAGTTGTCATAAAAGAAAGACAATATCCTCTCTGCAAGCATCTGGGTTCAAATGAACTTGAACTTGAACTCTGTGAGTCAATGGGCTTGAGGGTCAGATAGAAAAATCCTCTGTTCTCCGGACGTGCTTTGAGTCTGCTCATCGTTCTGGTGGACTCGGGCACTTTGGTTTAGATGAATTCCCATTACTGCATTGTCTAAATGAATGACCATCAGTTTCATGGCATTCTTTTAATTAAAACAGAGATGGTTCACCCTTCTTCAATGGTTTAGAAAGTCATTGACCAAAGACATTCCTTTGGTCAGAGTCGTTACGCTTGTAAAAAATTACCATCCTGCCCACCCTCCTTGACTATGGTGATATAATCTATAAAATGGCTTCAAAATGACTTTTCAAACTGGTGGACTGGCCCTCCCTCCAATCCCAATATTTGAGTTGCTCCTGATTCTAGTATTTTGAGAAGGTTTGGACAAGTGTACGGGTATCTGATATCTAACTACCACATCAGGAGAGAGCTGTCACTCACATACTAATGTATCTACATTTGGTTAGCAACAGTCGACCACCCAGAAGATATTGGAGCACACTGCCAAACGGTTAAATATCATATCAAATATGTATAAACATCTCTGTCAGGGTGTAATGTGTGTATACAAAAGAGGCTTCATTTTGAATTGCAGACATGATCTCGTTAATGCATACAATGTGCTATCAATATCCTTAATTATTCTGTAATGCAAGGTCATTAAAAGTATGTATCTCACATAAATACCAGGGGTGAACTCCTGCCCTTCACACATTCCCATTGAGAGATTTTGTTTCCAGATGATTTTTATTTTGTCCTTTGTCTTTATTGTCCTCAAAGAGGAATTTAGTTTCCACAGTTGAAAGATGCATGAGACACCGAACACCTAACAAATCAAGAAAAAACAAGAAATAAATCCGAAACGATTGTGAACTACTTAGAGTATGTTGATACATGTGGGCTACAGCTTTCACCAAGAGTCTTGACATGTTTACACAGATTTTTGCCTTAAATTTTCAATTGAGGCAAATCGATTAATGAGGGGGGAGAGTGAGTTGAGGGACGGGGCAGTAAGGGGTCGATGACGGGGGAGAGCGAGTGCAGAGATGGGGCATTGAGCGGTCAATGAGGGGGGAGACGGAGAGGCATGATGGGGGCAGGGAGGGAAGGGGAAGAGACACAAAAGTTGAATGGAGGTGGAGACCGTCCCGTGTTAGCGTGGCTGATTGGAGAAGTGCTAACACATTTGTAGTTAGAGTGTCAAATGAATAACTCCCGACCTAACACCAGAGTCCCAGGGTTCAGCAGTTAGCTCTGAGAGAGAGAGAGAGAGAGAGAGAGAGAGAGAGAGAGAGAGAGAGAGAGAGAGAGAGAGAGAGAGAGAGAGAGAGAGAGAGAGAGAGAGAGAGAGAGAGAGAGAGAGAGAGAGAGAGAGAGGAGAGAGAGAGAGAGAGAGAGAGAGAGAGAGAGAGAGAGCGCTACTATAACAACTACTAACTATAACAAGCAACAAGAAGAGAAAGAGAGTGAGAGATCTCCAGTGAAGAATGAAGACAGGGGACAAGGCCACAGGAAATGAGTCTGTCATCGCCCTGATGCCCTCTCCTCTCCTCTCCTCTACTTATGGAGATCTCGCGGTCATTCTCTCCCTCACCCAGGGGCTCCATATCTGCATCTGTCCATCTGTTAATGTGGGCACGGAGGCTTCCGGTCTTCCAAAGAGACCCTCCAGCACCCTAATCCACATACATACTAACACATCACACCAATCAGCCTGCTGTATAACAAAGCCCCCACACTAACTAACCCACCCCAGAAGAGGCCCCAACTAAATAACTTACCCAATACACTAGTCCATCCACACTAAATAATCCACCACACTTACTAACCCAACACACTAACAAACCCAACACACCTACTTAACCATCATACTAACAAGCCCAACACTAACTAACCCACCACATTAACCAGCCCACTAAACTACCAAACCCAACACACTAACAAACCCAACACTTTAAGCCAACACACTAACTCAGCTATCACAGTTAACTAACCACCCCACTAACTCAACACACCATCTAACCACAACAATAACTTGCCCAACGCACCATCCAACCACGATACTCACAAAAGATGAAAGAGATGAAAAACTGCTATGCTCTTACGTCAGAGATATTTGTAACACTCAATCGGTGCCACGTGTACACCACCAGCCACCCCCGCCCCTATCCCATGCAGCTCTGAGAGTCTTCATGCTAGAGAATGAAAACACCCCACATATGGCTGAGGTCAGCTTCATTCTCCTGCTTAAATAGCTATTTCAAATGAGATGATTGAGAGGAAAAGAAAAAGGACATGTGGTGTATATCATGCCACACGTTCCATTGAATCGTAATCAGTCAGGAATGATTTCATTTGATTTGACAGCAATTAGGAGCTGCTCAGTTTCCATCAGCTCTCGGTGTGATGCGACTCTCATTTGGCAGACAGGATCTCTTTGTTGTCAAATGTGCTGCATTGCTCGGATACACGCAAACACACACACACACACACACACACACACACACACACACACACACACACACACACACACACACACACACACACACACACACACACACACACACACACACACACACACACACACACACACACACACACACACACACACACACACACGTGTGTGTGTGTTTGTCTATATCATATTAACCAGTTTCAACCAGAGCTTTCCCTATTAAGATGTAACGCCAGTAATTTTCCTTAATGGCAAAGAATGAATAAACTAGTGTCCATAAGAATGAGTAAACTAGTATGCATAAGAATGAATAAACTAGTATGCATAATAAAACCTAAATGAATATGCATTAGAAAGAATAAACTTGTGTATAATACATTTTGTCTTGTCACTCTTTGTCAGGATTTCCACCCGCAGACAACGTTACCATAGCTCCTCTGCTCAGCGCAGTAACCCGTCTAATCTGTGCCATCCACCTACCCTTGCTTACACTGACCTTGAGGTGATGGGAGGACTCTGGAACTGCCAATCGGCGGTCAAGAAGGCGGACTCTATTTCAGCCTACACGTCCCTCATGACCCTTCACTTCCTGGCCCTGACAGAGCTTTGGATCACTCCAGAGATCTCTGCTACTCCTGCTGCCCTCTCCACCGTCTACTCATTCTTGCGCACCCCTAGACCATCTGGGCGAGGAGGAGGAACCGGGCTCCTCATCTCGCCCATGTGGTCCTACCAGGTCCTCTCACTAGAACACTTGGCCAGATCTGCGTTTGATCTCCACGCCATAAACTCCACTAATATTCAATAGGTCCTGCGGCACCTCTGCTCTCTCCGTCAGCCCGCTCCCTGTGTCTGACCATCACTTTGTTGATTTTTCTCTCCCCTTGAAATCCTCTCCCCCCCCCTCCTCTCTAGTCCCCACATTGTCACCACTCGCCGTAACCTCAAATTCCTCTCTCCCTCTATGTTTGCCTCTACTGTTCTGTCTTCACTACCTTCTATCGAACGATTCTCTCAACTATCTTTAGACACTCTGCTATCCTCCCTCTCCTCCCCCTTGGATTCCCTCTGACCCTTCCACTCCAGACCAGCGCAATCCTCATCCCCCACCCTCCCCCCCTCCTTGGCTGTCCGATCTTCTGCGGACTTGTGGAACAAAGTTGCGGGCAGCTGAGAGGAAATGGAAGAGATCAGACTGTCCTAATGATCTATCTCACTATCTTTTCCTTCTTTCTGATTTCACCTCCAGTGTGTCAACAACCAAATCTGCCTTCTACCGGACCAAAATCAACTCCTCCGCCTCAAACCCCAGGAAACTGATTTCCCTGTTCTCGTCCCTCCTCAACCCTCCCTCACCCCCACCTGCTTCCTGCCTCACTGCTGATGACTTTGTTACCTACTTTACCCAGAAAGTGAAGGACATTAGCTCCTCTTTTATCCCTGCCTCCGTCCTCCCTCCTCCAATCCCCTCCTCTGTCTTTACCCAATTTATCCCTCTCAACTCTGACGAGGTCAACAGAATAATAACATCTAACCATGCCACCTGTCCCCTTGACACTATCCCCTCCTCTCTCCTCCAGGATGTTTCAAGCGACATCCTGCCATTTCTCACCTCACTTATCAACTCCTCCCTCACTTCAGGCATTGTTCCAGTGTCTTTCAAGACTGCCAAAATAAAGCCTCTCCTCAAAAGCGGTGGCCCGATCCTGCAGATTTGCACTTTACAACATCTGCAGAATCCGGCCCTTCCTCACAAGGGAAGCAGCTCAGCTTCTAGTCCAATCACTGGTCATCTCCCGCCTCGACTACTGCAACTCACTCCTGGCTGGACTTCCTGCCTCTGCGATTAAACCTTTGCAGCGCATCCAGAATGCGGCAGCGCGCCTCGTGTTCAACCTACCGAAGTTCTCCCATGTGACTCCCCTCTTCCGGGACCTCCACTGGCTCCCTGTAGTAGCTTGTATCAAATTTAAGACGATGGTACTGGCATACAAGGCAGTCGATGGAACTGCCCCTGCCTACCTCTAAGCATTGCTAAAGCCACACACCCCAGCTCGATCTCTCCGCTCAACTACCTCAGCTGGACGTCTAGTACCGCCATCGCTAAGAGCTATCAAAAGTCGATCTGCAAAGTAACAACTTTTCTCGGTTTTGGGACCTCAGTGGTGGAACGAGCATCCTCCCGTTCTCAGGACCGCAGAGTCGCTCACCATCTTCCGAAAAAGACTCAAGACTCACCTGTTCAGAGTCCACCTCGACTCTGCATAGCCACCCTCCCCCTCCTGGCCACCATTGTACATTGTATTGTATTGTGTTGTATTGTATTATAGTACTTAACTGTGTAGCAACTGCAGTAGCTGCTATCATTGCTGTAACACGGGGAATTGGTTAGCCTAGCGATTGTTGTACTTGCACTTGGTTCTATGAACATCCTTACTGTACCGACAGCGATATATTGTTGCACTTCTTATGACAAATGTACTTATTGTAAGTCGCTTTGGATAAAAGCATCTGCTAAATGCCCTAAATAAAAATTTAAGCTATAAACTAATAAGGACTATTAATATTACTAAACAAATATGTAACTCTTATAGTGCAGTGATAATCAGTGAGTGAAATTCCACAGGCGTGCAAGATGTGTGTCTTTTGTGTGTGTGTGTGCGTGCGTGCGTGCGTGCGTGCGTGCGTGCGTGTGTGTGTGTGTGGGGGGGGCATATGTCTTTTTGTGGTCAAGTAGTCCTGTGAGGACAGTTTGGTGTTTGTGTTTGTCCGCATGTGTGCATGCACATATGCATACATGTGTCTGTCTGTGTATGCATATGTGTGTGTGTATGTGCATATGCCTTTGTTTCTGCCTTGGTTTGTCTGATGTCCTTACGTGTTAGTGCATATTTTTGCATGTGTGCTTGAGTGCAGTGATGATCAAGATGATTCAGGTCCTCCTCACTACTCGCTTGATCAAAGAATGATGATTTACTAGGTCGGATATGCCCAACGCAGACACTGTGAATTCATCATCATCTTCATCCATCATCATTATCCACACCTTTCTTTGGTCAGAGGGGGCTTAGGAGCCTACTTGGCTGCTTGGAATTCCTGTTTGAAAGGACAGATTGAGGGTTGTAAAAATTCTTGGGGTCGGAGGTCAAACTAGAAAGTGAAATGTTGTGAAGCTGTATACAGGGTTCTTGTTGCAGGTGAGGTCATTTGTAAACTGAAAAAAAAGGACTAACTCAAAGTACCGTTAAAGACTTCATATTAAACAAACACAGCCTAGCATACATTTTGATTTTGTCTCAGGGTTGGATTGACTTGATTCACCGACAGGGTCAGGGTCAGGATCAATAGAGGCTAAGAAATGATATTGCTTTGACGTAATTGTTCAACCTTATTCAAACCTTGATGTGACGTTACTCCAATGCTGTAGCAATGTCAATTTCGATATAGAAATGCCTTAAACTATCCAAAATGTACCTCAACAGAAGTTGTGTCTAATCTTTTTTGTAGACCAAGTCCATTTAAGATTTAGATCAAGTCTGCTTCTTTCATATTTGTATTGGGGAGATCCATGTGTTCTAAATATTATGGTGGACGTTTACCCTGCTGTGACCCCTGCGAAATACATGACATCTTTGAACCGGTTGAAACAAACGTATCGTGGCAGTTCCTGTCACGGACGCGCGGTGGCGACGCATCGCATCCTAATCAGAGCCAGGTGGTGCTGGGCGCAAGTCGTCCCGCGAAGGACTCGCTCACAGCGGAGGGGGGGGGAGATAGTTTTGGACCTAGACAGTCGAGAATAGAGAGAGGAGCGGGGAGAAACATACGAGGAAGAATACGCATTGGTTGTTTCTTCAGGTTCACATTATCACCGGGAGATCCCTTGTCTTCTAATGGTGTCTACGCTCTGTACGTTAACCAACCGGGATATTTAACGCGAGTTATAGTGTGTTATACTGTTTTTTTAGTTGACGTTACACGAACTTTCTTTTTTGCACGTGTGCTTGACTGATGCAGTGGATGTGAAAAAGGGACTTACCGTTAGCGCTGATCCGGAGGAATGTATCCAAATCGGGAAACCTGGACCCATCATCTGCGGAGATGTCAGGCAAAAGTTATCTGGACTGTTGTGTTTCTCCAAATTATTCAAGACTTAGGCGCAACAGGTAAGAGAGCTACATCTTTTTCCAAATTCATGTTCTCCTTTGCAGTCTCCTCTCCATGCGTAGCCTATTAGGCACACCATTGCACCAATTTTTTTTAAAAAATGATGTGAACTAATCGGCAATTGTGTTAAAACTAATCAGTATATGAGTGGCAGCATGCAGGCCCCACTAGTCTCATGCAAATGACCCATCGTTTTGTGATGATCTTTTGTTTGTACTCTGAAGCCCGTGCGCCGTAAGGGACCAAGGAGAAACCATTCAACATTTTTTAACTCCATAGAAAGACAATGGGGCTTTTAATAACACTGATTCTCTCAGCTGGATGGCTATTGTCTTGGTCCCCTTAACATTCATGCCTCAACATATTTGCAATGCATTTCGTTTAGCTTAGTTTAAATAATTTTATATAGTCTATGGGTTCAACCAATGAATTAGATAGGCCTACTGGTTTTAGAAAAAGTAGGCCGCCTCAACATGATTTGTTACGCAAAGAAAACGCTGCATTGGTCAATCTAAAAGAATTATAGGTATTCAGTAGGCCTTATGTTTTAATTTTTGTTTAACAGAAGGAAAAAAACGTTCCAGATGGCTAGTGAGTTACACATTTTAATTTTTTTAAGATTTTGTTTGGATTATCTTGTGCTCACTGAATGCTTTTGGCCGTTATTTACTGGCAGGCCCCTTTCATACTGGAGTGAGCTCACTGATACGGACCCGCGATCCGGCCCTCGGAGACCTCGGTTCGGAGACCTCATTCTTGTCCCTTTTCTTATCTTCTTACAGTAGGCCTATCTCTCCCTCGCTGAGGAGGTCGACTGGAATTTTAATCCACTGTAAATTGCTAAAAACGTATTCAATTCTGAACCCATTATATATTGTATATATATATATATATATATATATATATATATATATATATATATATATAATATAGTTAACTTGTTTCATGGTAAGAAGAATCAGAATAGGCAAACCATTGTTGCAAGGTAATTGGATGTATGAATATATATATATATATTATATATATATATATATATATATATATATATATATATATATATATATATATATTTATATGATTGGAAAAGCAATAGGACTGCTCTTACAATTTCACAAAAGTCCCATTCATGGAAGGAATGTTACATCACTAAATTATTTGTGTTGCCTTCTATCCCAGATCAACAGATTATTGACCAGGCTTATCTATGGTGTTGGTGAGGACAGGGTATTGGTATTTACTCCATAACTACTTTAAATGCTTGCTATTTAGAGAAATACAATCACTTTGTTTGTCACTCTTGACTCTTAATTGTCGAATAGATGTTGGGGAAACATGTTTGAACTCTTGTGACCCTGTCCTTACAGCACCGTGAAATCTATTAACATTTGCCCTTTTATCCTTTCCACTTGATTTTACATGGAGTCGTTTAGCAGACATTTTTAACTTCAGTGACACACAAGTGAGGCTGAGAAAAACAATCCAGAATAACTCAAAGGTGCTGCCCAAGCAGGTTAAAAAAACAAAACGGAAATGTCTTGGACGTGTCTGTAGCTTCAAGCAAGGGGCAGTGCGGCATAATCAAACAACAATGGGGCAAAGGGGGCTTAAGCTCTCTGTGGATCTCGGCCCCCCGACTCTCCACGTTGGGGAGGTAAAACATGGCCATAAGTAGAAGAAAACCAGAGGTCTTTGCAGCTTCCATAACTCCGCCATTCAGGTGCCGGATTTTAGGCTGAACACCATAATTACATTAATACTAGAACATTAGTTAACCTGTTTAATAATAACCGTTGATGCTTGCACAGCATTAACTAATGTTGATTACTGTTTAAAAAATTAAGCCTTATTGTAAAGTGTTACCTTTTGATTTTATGTAGACAGCTACATCTAACTTTATGAGGCTTTTTCAAACTAATGTTCTTATCTGAATGCAATCACCCTTGTTCACCAACTCTGGCTATAAATCATGTTGGTTCCCACCCGTACACACCAGAGGCACGCTGTTGACAGTAAAGGCACTTTACCTCTGGGCTGGGGAACCCTCCCACCCAGCCAGGCTGTTCTGCTCTCTCCCTGCACTTGCTGCACGTTATTTAGCCATGGAGGAACCTCTATTATATTTTTGTGGTGTTAATATAGGTCTCAAATGACTAGTAGGTACACAAATTGGTACTAAAGACTAGTGTGCAATCGTTGCTTCAGGTAATCCAGTAAACATTTGAACACCCTTCTCTTTGCGACCTGCTGGGGCCTGGCTCATGCCAGATAGGTTGCACCTATATCGTCACCTAGATGGCTCAGCTCTGCTTCTGAAATGAAGCCCTGGCTCGCTCTGTCTCTCTCTTATCTGTCTCTGTCTCTGTCTTTCTGTCTTTTTGTCTCAGTCTCTCTTTTTTATCTCTATCACTGTCTGTCTCTCTCTCTCTCTCTCTAAACATTTTCACACTGCCAAATATTCCATCTTATGCTTCGCCTTTTTTCCTGGCATGGTCCGCGCATTTACGCTTACTGAGGTAATATACCGGTTTGATTTCGTACCCCAATTTACCCTCTCAGACCCTACACATACTGGCGGTTTCATTTTCATGTAAATACAATTAGACGGCTTCACGGTCCCAGGGGAGGGACTTGGGGTCTTGCTGCGTTGTCCCTACAACAGGGACAATGCATCGATAGCAACCTGAGTAGTTCTAACTGGAGAGAAGGTGCATTCTGTGAGCTGCTGACCATCATGGGAGAGAAGGTGATGCAGTCACATTTAACAAAAACAGGGAGAGATGGCGCGATCCACGAGAAAGTACCAGAGGAACTTTCCTTACGAGGCTTTTGTCAGGATAAAAAACAAGTGGTCAGCAAAATAAAGAATATGTTTGCGTTTTGCACTTGTAAATAGTTAATTGCGTCTTGTAGCCTACACTCAGATATATACTCATTTTTGCCTGCGACAGGCTTGACTAATTAAGAAATAAAAACATTCAGAGTATGGAAATTATTCTAAAGACTACTCCAAGGAAACCAGCTTCTTTACGAAGGAGGATTATACCCCTCGGTATAACAGGCAAGAAAGTGAAATTGCAGGGCATGTCAAGCTGAGACCGTACCGGCTTGATAGTGTAAAAATGCCTTCTCTCGCTCTCCCCCGCTGCAAACTCTCAGGTCATCCACCAGAGATCATCCCTAAAAGCTTTCGGCACACACTGATGGATGCGACGGCTCTCTTTATTTCTGAAACAGATGTAAAACCGAGCAAGCTGAATTTTTTTATTTTTTTGGGACAGAACAGAGTTAGTTTTAGAGTGTGTGAAAAAGATGTGGGGGAACGCAGACGGTGGGGTTAAACAAGCGGTCGTACATCATGCGCCTTAGCACTGTTTCATGTCACTGATTTGAAATATCAGTGCTACTTTACCATGGCAGCCTGGATCAGCCATTACCTACTTTACATTTTGTTACGAGGCACGTCGTGCATGGGTTCCCACTGCCCCGGGTTCAGCATGTGCCCGGGGGGCGGGCTTGTTGGGAGGATGTCCTGTGCTAATTCTTTAATGGATGTTCAAGATTGGAGATTAATTTTATTGTCCCACAAAGTGGAACATTGGCTTGGGCTTTCACCCATGCTTCAGACACATAAGACAAACATGCCACGTTCAAAAGACAGCCAACGGCAAGGTTTCTAAAAGCACCTATATACAGTACAAACAGAAAAAACAAACACATTATTAAAATCACTCTTTTAATATAAGCAGAGATTCTGCATCCTGGCCTTGTCCTTTTATTATTTGATGATATTTAAACATTTAATTGCCACAGGGATAAATATTTTTTTTAATCTATTCAATCTGCTACAAGAGACTCAGATGTACTGCCACCAGACAATTAGTTTCCAGATTCATTGTGTAGGACTAAGTGCAGAAGGTTATTGAAAACGCTTGGTAACGTAATAAGGCGGTCATTATAATAATAATGCTAAAAGAAAATGGAATTTAAATGAACATTGTTGGTACTTGAGTCGAATGAAGAAAACCAATTGCTTTGGCCATTTTCCTGGCTGTCCCTGCTGTAGCACAAGACCGCCATCATTGAATGCTCCATGTCCTAAGGTCCCGGTGATGACAAGGTTAGCACTGTGTTTTCTGACAGACGCCTGAGATGCGTGAGTCAAATGGCCCCATTGTTTACCCTGTTTGGACTCAGTGGCTGGAATGCGTTGATAACATGTCAGCCCTGTGATTCCACCCGGAGACAACTCTGAAGTAGAAGAAGAGAGCTCTTTATCCTCCATATTTTAATGCCATATACTTTAACAGTCAACGGCTTATTTTAACTTCAAAGCTGCACATGGGGTACACTTTGTAAAATGGAAGGGAAAGCATGTATTTCTTTTTTTCGTTTCTGTTTAGCCTTCTTCTTTTTTTCTCTCTCTCGTGCCGCCGTTGATTCATTGAGGGCTAAATAAAGTTCACTCAGACCCTCGTTTGAGACGACTGATAAAGTATCTACTACCACAAGCTGAGGCCAAGCCTGACTCCCCCCCCCCCCCCCCCCCAGACTGCTACTAAAACAAGTCAATCTGTTGTAAAATCCATAAACAGTAAATCACAACACCAGATTACAACACAGATTGAGGATATTGGTGTGGGTCGGTTTTGGAGAGACAAGATTTTTACTGCATATGTTTTATGCACAGCTCTGTGTAATTGTTTGGGTGATCCTACTCTCCCGACTGTTTATTCAATAGAAGGACGAGATGGCCACTAGTTAATCCAGTGTTTTTGATGACCGAGTGTTTCTGATTCATGGGTTCACGACTAGATTTAAACAGATACTCGATTCAAAACGATTCCCGATTTGTAAATCGAGGCTTGATTTGAGTATATAGATTCAGAATCATAGAAGATAAGAATAGCGATTCTTACGGCAATTTTAATAGTTTACCCCTAACGAGAAACACTTGATCAAGGCTCATGCAATAAGCCGAACATACCAATATAATTGTGTCTTAATATCAAGTTCTGCACATGGGAATAAGAGATATGAATGAATAATGCATTTCTTAACTACAGTTTCCGGTGTTCCTCCTGTCCCGTGCCTCTGCCTGCTCCAGTCTTGTTACCATGGCGTTGCCGCGAGGAGGCCCCTTGGTGTTTGAAACGTGATGGTTCTCAAACCCCTACATATCTAGAGCCTGTTGAATTGCATTAAGGATCTTGGAAACGGCCCATCTCGCTTTTTCGCCACAACCGGCTCTTTATGCACACCAACCGGTCCACCAATAAATAAATACCTGACCGGCCTAAAAATGTAAATATTTATTTTGTTGGGGGTGGAAACTTATCAATCAATAGTTGCCTCTAACTTGACATCATTAGCTAGTTTCCCCTTCCCTCTTACACGTGTATGTGTGTCAAGACTTCTCTCCAAATGAAGTAGGCTTTTTATGCATTCACTCCCCGCTCCACTTGGCTCTTTCCCACCGCGTGTTCATCAGCCTCGCATCATTTCTCCCTAAAGCAAACATTCAGGTCCTGGCCCAAGAGGCAGCACTGGAGAGCCACGCCAGTGTACAGGATGTCCGGGTTAGTTAACAGTAGAAGTGAACTACATTGACAGGGGACTCCCTGTAGTACGAAGACTGAGGGCGGGGGGGGGGCGGGGGGAGGCATTGGAATCAGAGCGAAGTGGCTTCACCACCGACCACATGTAACCACCGGGTTAACCACACATAGCAGGCCCCTCCTCCCTAAATTCTATGCTATGGAATATTGTGCGTAAACCGTCTGAAAGATCAAACCATAATGCGTAACTTATTTATTTATTATATTTAGGAGGCACGTCATAAGCAAAGGGGAGGCAGAGAGGTTATAACCCATGCTGGTGAGAAACTACTGGCCATTAGGCTAGTGGTGGCCATAACTTTGGATAGAGGTGCTGGACATTACTTCGGCTAGTATTAGTGGCAATTGCTTTGAATAGTAGTGGTGGCCAATACTTTGGCTAGCATTAGTGGCCATTACTTTGGCTAGAAGTGGTGACTATTACTTTGGCTACTAGTGGCCATTATTTTGGCTAATAGTTGTGGCCATTACTTTGGCTAGTAGTGGCCATCACCTGTAGTGATGTTGAATCTGCACTATGTAACTTTTCTACTCTAGCTATTGCTTCTTTTCTACTCTGTAAAAGAGAAAGCATTCATACATGCAAGAATTATCCCTTCACATGGCAGTGTAGAAGCCCTCCATGTGGTTGAAACACCCAATTACCTCAAACAACATTATGCTTGTGAGCTCTTCAGTTGAGCTTCAGTGAGATTCAGTTGAATGCAAAAGTAAGTGTCCCTGGAAGTGTGCTTGTACATATCTGCCTGCTGGGAGGTTCTGATTTCTCTCCCTGACAGTTCCATAATGGTTGCACCGGTTAGCCATCGGACCATCAGCTCTGCTGACGTGTATTAACTCCTCGCTGTGCAGTTATTAATAGCAAATCATCGCATGTCATCACTCATGACTCTCTCCCTCTCTCTTGTCTTCCCTCTCGCAAGTCTTTCTCTTGTTCCTGCTTGTTTATTTGGTTCAATTACCCACTGCTGCTCCTGCAGTCTGACTGTAATGATATAGTCTACATAGCACGTCATCCCTGTGCTGCTTTTTAATGTGGAAAACGGCAGTTGAAAAGCACTTTCTCCCTCCTCACAGAACTATTAAAACTGAGATGTTTAGAAGGCAGGAAATGTGATTTTACTGGCAATCGTATGATTTATGTTAAGCATTAGATAACTCACATTCTCCCTTTTGCATACGTCTGCATGTGTGCAGATGTGTGTACTTCTATCCTGGGTGTCAGGAAATTGGTGTGTTTATTCAGCATTCTGAAAAGTGTGTTTAGATTTGTTTTGGCTTTTTCTTACGGCTCGATAATTATGATCAGTAGCCGTAGGAACCATAATCCTGTGGCAGTGCTGCGAAAAGGAATTCTGGTCTATTTGAAGATTAGTTCTTCTTCAAAAAGTTATTGTAAACTGCTGGTTTAACAAGGCCACCAAATACAAAGAACCACTAGAGGACGAACGACATGAGGATTTAACCCTGAAGTGTCATAATCCCATTGTTTTCAAAGGGAAATCAAAAGTGTAAATCCTTTTAACCTGTTATGTGATCTATTTGGGAGTACTTTATTGGAATCATTTATTTTTGAACCCAGTCCCACCTAACAAGACCAGTCTCTTTCTTGAGCACTAAGTACTTAATGAGACCAATAAAAATAAAGGATTTTTTTTTAAATACATTTTAACAGTTCTATTGTGGTAAAACTTTCCCTGTCTCTGAGCATCAATGTGGAGGACGGCCATTGTTCTCAGAGAGTCCTCGCGGCTGCCCCGCCACGAGCCAGACTTGTCCTGTTTGTTTAACCGAGGCCCTTTGCTTTGTCAGACGGTTCTCACACAGCCGGTGCCTCCCTGAACCATTGGCCCCTGTTTGCCCAGCCACTTGAATCACACAATAGTCTGGAGAGGTTTGGCCCACATCTCGCTCTCCTGCTCTTTTGCACTGCGTGCTTCACACCCGTTTCCTCCCTGAGATCCAAAAACACGCTTCCTATTAGTTGAGCACAGCCGAGTCATGGTATTGTGCTTCTAGTCCTGGGCCACAAAGCTTCCTTTATCATCAGACACTTTGAGCAACACATGTCTCCACATGTCTGCATCAAAGGCAAATAGCTTCTGGAGCCTTTGTGACCCATGATGAGGTGCTGCTCGTGAAATACCCCCCCAACGGCAAAATCGTGTTTTTCCGTAGCTTTGGAGTTGATAAACTATACATTCAGTTCTGGCTTGGGGACCCTGCTACCTCAACTCTTTGCTTCGGTTCAACATGCTGCTGTAGCTTATGATGTTAGCCATCATAGATGATGCCAATGACGACTGCTCTCAGCTGGACTGGAAATGGTCAACTGGATCCCTGGAAACGGAGAAGATACTTTTTTAAAGATTTTACCATTTCGATAATTTTCCTTTTTATCCGAGCAAGCCTTCCAAACCATCCAGAAGCCATCCTTCTCCCCTCGGATAACCGTAATTGAACTTGGCTCACTGGCTGAGGGTATCATATTCCTCCAAGCTGAGATCCCACTTTTCTTTTGCCGTCCATTCTGAAGGCGTGGTGACCATACTGACCCAGTAATCTGGTGTAAAGGGGTTCTCCGCCATGCTAATCCCAGGAGGCCACGGCCACAACTGCCGGGCCGCCCGCTGCAGCCAAGCGATACTTCACTCTGGAGAAACCGCGCTTACGTGTGGCGCTCAGCCGCCCTGGGTCGGACGAGAAGTTGTCACTTCCTGTCAGACATGGCATGATGACCCGTGTGGTCCAAAAGAAAAACCTGAAAACCATTGAGTCAGCATTGCAGAATAGCTCTCTGCGCGACTCCGGAAACCAATGGCAGTCTTGAAGGCCGCGCCTGAGGAAAGTGTGTGTGTGTGTGTGTGTGTGTGTGTGTGTGTGTGTGTGTGTGTGTGTGTGTGTGTGTGTGTGTGTGTGTGTGTGTGTGTGTGTGTGTGTGTGTGTGTGTGTGTGTGTGTGTGTGTGTGTGTGTGTGTGTGTGTGTGAGTTATGAATGGGGGAGAGGGATCAGGAGGTACAGTCACAGAACAGGAATCTGTCTCTTGTGAAGAGAGATCCCTACATGCTCCACTCTGTCTTTCGGTTCGTAACTCGAAAAACGTGTGTGCTCCAAACTGTGGGTATGATTCGGCGAAAATCCTGACAAGCAGCGTGTTCATGACTATAATTTATGCATTTATTCTGCAAGGATTGGGAATGTAGTGGTTGGCTCTCTGTTGATCCCCCCCCCCCCCTCCATTCTGAGAGGTAACGATGGGATTATGAAGTAGAAGATAGTTTAGGCTGTGGACCTTAATGGATCCATGCTGTGTGCAAGGCATGTCAATCAAATGACCTTTGAATGCATAAAAACGTATATATGCACAAACGAGAAGGTATCCCAAAACCCATATGTCCGCCAACGTGCGTAATCCGATAAGGGGATATGGATATGTTGACAGTATATTGGAGTGCTGCTTCTTTGGCCTGTGACACCTCTCCACCCTAATCCCCATCAGAAGTCAATGAGCTGCTCCTCCGCAGGGCCAGTATAATAGGCTTAGGCTTGCGCGATCCTGCCCCCTGTTTGCTTTACCTCCCCGCGGCTAAGCTAGCCAGTGCTAATCTCAGCCCACAAGAGTCCATTACCCATCGCTAAGGAGGGTAAAAACCACACTAGACATGACCAGCCACCATGTCACACTGGAAATTGCTTATTAAAAATACACATTTTTGGTGAAAGACTAGTAGCTGTCAGTCTTGCTACTTGCTCAGGGCAGATAGAGTGGCCTAGCTTCTGGAACGGTGGTAAAATTCCAGGAAGGCAAGTTGGGCCCCACATGAGTGCAGTTCCACACGCAAGCGGGTGCGTATTTCGCTGGCCCCTTCAGCGAAACAAATGTTTACGCATGCTCCTGTTGTGTTCATGGTGGTTTTGCATTTACTACATAGCGCTATAACAAACCACCTTGAGCAAAGAAGGGTTTAGGGAATGGTTCCCCCCCGTTGCGGGTAAGAGTGTTCCACTGTTTACTGATGCGAGGCACTGGCCTGACGGAGGGCGGTGGTGCTTCACAGATAGTTTGAAGAACACTCCTATGTGGCTACCAAACAATTCTTCTCTTCCACCTGCTACCCCCCCTCCACTTCACTTGATCAGTTTATCAACCTTGTAGCCTATATGAAATTGGAGCCTATGTATCTTTCTTGGGCGAGGGCCCTTTAATAAATGGTACAATGGGCTTTCTTATGATACAAGTGCAGCAGGTTCCCCAGCGTAAGTAAGTGGCCTTGAGATTTAGCCCAAAAAAAGAGCACTCGTCTTAATTCTATTAAGACGAGTGCTGGCCATTACTTTATTAGTGGCTATTATTCCATATTGAGCTTGTGTGTGAATTGTTCATTCAATTATATATGCTGAATATTATAATATTGTTTCTGAATACGTGTGGGTGGTGGGTGTGTGAGAAATCTCTGATGACCCCTTGTCCCCGTGGTGGCCCCTCCTAGCTGGTCTGTCCACTTACTCTGTTATGGTCAGACATGTCCAAGCAATCAACAACTGCTTGTGGCTGCTACAAATAGCTTGATTACCGCCCTGATGATAAGTTCCCCCACTCAAACCGTGCTGCTCCAGAAGAAAGGTGTGTGTGTGTGTGTGTGTGTGTGTGTGTGTGTGTGTGTGTGTGTGTGTGTGTGTGTGTGTGTGTGTGTGTGTGTGTGTGTGTGTGTGTGTGTGTGTGTGTGTGTGTGTGTGTGTGTGTGTGTGTGTGTGTTTAATTTCATTGACAATGATAACATCAGTGTGATGTAACAAATTAGTTGGCGCGTCTACATGGACATGATGTGAACACAATAATGGCACACAACTACTAATGTAGTTGTGTGTCGGCTTATGTTTGTTAAATGGTTTACCTGCCAGCTGCACATCTGTGAAGTTTGATCTCATGCTAATTAAATTTACCCTTATCTTAGAGTGCCACTTTGTCTTTTGGCTACTTTTAACAAAGTAAGCTAGAAAGAGTTGTAGTGTCAAGAAGTTAGCCATGGTCACCATGGCTAACTTCCATGTAGACCAGGTAGAAAGTAGTAGACCATGGTCTACTTATTCTCCATGAACAGATTCTTATTTATATACACTAGCAATGAAGTGTTTGACTCTCGGTTGCGTAGCCACCTACATGTTTACCCGTAATCCCCGACTCGACCACAGCGTAGCGCGTTAGAAGGGTTGGGCTGCCGAATGTTTGCGTACGGTCGTCTCTCCCCCCCCACCCCCACCCTCAGCGCTACCAAGGTGGTCTTGGAAAGCCACCAACATCCCCTTCAGCGGCGATGTAATGTGAAAGCAATTAGCAGCCTGTGGTTTTACAGTGCAGCGAGATATGTGTGGAACAACAGATGGGGATACACCCCAGCACTAGGTACAGGGCTGTGGGGGCCCGTGCACTGCACCTCTCAGTCTCACAGCCACCAGCTTCATACAATGTTTTTTATTTTTTTGCCAAGAACAGCAAGGCTGTTATTGCACGTCCGGGCTCATTACCTGTGAGACATTCAAGCTGGATTTGGGTGTTCTAGTGATTATCAGATATAACTAAGCCCATTTAAAGACTAATAGGGGATTGGGAGTTGTGATGTGTGATATATAGTATTGTTTGTATCGCGTGTTGTATTGCGGTCAACAACAGGGGTACCAAAATCAACAGCTTGAGCCGCTTGGCTACAACTGCGATCAAATACCAGAGAAAGGTTTTGTAATGTGCCTTTCAGCAAGGGAGAGGAACTATTGTTTTGAGGTGTATTAATCTACCAGTGCCAGGAATCCATGGGTTCAGAACAAAACATCAGTCAGCTGGCGTTCATTTGAATGGGAAGGAGATTCAAAGTGATAAGGATCTGCATTTGACTGATGGAGACACACACGCACAGAATGCACTGTCCAACACACATGCGCAGTTCAACACACAAGCACAGTCACACAGATGTGAATAAATGCAACGGTGTGTGTTTGTGTTTATTGTGAAAGTGTGGGTGAGCGGGCCTTCTGTCACATCTGGCGGCCTGCGGGATGGATTTTTTCATGGTGGGTAAATGAGGGGGGAATACTCCCAGCTGCAATGTCTTTTGTATAGAGACATAGTTGCATGCGCATTCTCGCACAAAAAACATTACTCCCAGAGTCAATAAAACTTGCATATCGGATCTAACAAATCACGTTCCGCTCCTCTCGTATGAAAATCCTTGTCATCCACCTATCTTTGACCGTCTGTGTGACTGTGCTTGTTATTATTCTTTACATCAAGAGATGCCTTAAATAGCCACTGATCCACGCCCAAATTATCTCCGAAGGAGACATTGAGGAGACGCAGAATGTATTGTTTTGGATCGGTCTCCATTTTGTCCTGAGGCTGAGATAGATACGTCTGCTGAGAAGATTGAGGAGGGACTGTTAAACCGTATTGGTAGCTTTCTATGCCAGCATTACCAAGCAGGAAAGATTTTAAAATAAATGGTACAATGTAAAACTTGAAGGCAATTTTTAAACAAAGGAGGAGGCTCACTTGTTGTTTTTAACAACAAGTGAGCCTCCTCACCTGTTGTTGCCTTTCCTACACGTTGAGAAGCACATGACGATAATAATGACAGCCTTCTAAAATACCTGTTGTTTAAAGCAAATCAGTAAATGAAATGTACAACATTGTATCACTTTTCAACGACGAAGTGGTTGCTGCTTCGCTGCATAATTATGTTTTCATCATTTGAAGACGGTATAGCGTCTTCAAATGCAAAAAACCGACTCGGGCTGTGTATGAATAACATGGAAGCCTCCTTATCAGGTAAAGTCATTTTCACCTACCACCATGTTCCCCGTTCCAGCCCCCCAGCCGCTTGCCAACATATTTCTGCCTTCTAGGAGAGGGGGGGGAGAGGCGGGGGAGAGGGGGGGAGAGAGAGCCTAGAGCTGAAAAGCAGCTTTTGTCTCGGCAGCCTTTCCCTGAGGCCTTGGCCTGCATGCATGCTTGTGGCCCTATCAGCAAATCATAAACTATACACAGCAGGACCCCGAGAGAGAGAGAGAGTATGGTGGAAGAAGGAGTAGAGGGGAGGCACAGCGGTGCAGAATAAAAAAAGATGAAAGGGAACAAAAAGCGGCAAACACGTCAGATAGGATTTTCTGTGCGGGAGGAATTCTACGGGATGCAGATCAAACGCCATGGTGGTCACATGTGCTTTGTTGTGTAGGTTTAGAAGCATTAACCTTGACTTGTCAGACTGATAAGGTGTGTGTGTTGTGTGTGTGTGTGTGTGTGTGTTGTTGTGTGTGTTGACTTGTCAGACTGATAAGGTGTATGTGTGTGTATGTGTGTGTGTTGTGTGAGCATGGTGAGAGAGTTCTGGGGAACTGAAGGGCAATAACACCTTGTTTTAGAGCCAATGTGAACGCAAGGTAACCTACCGGAGGCCTGAAACCCAAATGGAAGGAAACATTTAAGTATGTTTAACTTAATTTGAAACTCAATCCTACAAGACTCGCGGTTGTGGTGCTCCGTGCCTGTCATCTCCCACCCGGCCTCTCCCTAGCAGTTGATCTCGGTAGCGTTCGTCCCTCCCTATCATTAGCTTGTCTGCACTCTTCTGCCCCCCCCCCCCGCCCCCCCACCCCCATATGACTGTTACCCTATGGAATCTCCTGGCTTTCTTCTGGCGTGTTCTGTCAGCCTCTTCCTGGGGCCAAACATAACGTAATACTACCGCGGCCGCAGTCAGCACCGTACTGAAGGGATGGACGTTGTCTGGGCCTTTGTGGCCATAGGGATAGCTTCCTGCGCAGATACAGAACAATTAGGGTGAAGGGATGACCTCACCCCTCATGTTAACTACATGCACACCTTGGGGAGAAAAAAATTAATAATTTGACTCCATATACATTGTGAGATGAAAACACTGCCGTTTCTCGTTAAATTATCAGATTTGTTTTCAGTGTTGTCTTAGTTCTCTAACCCTGTTCCCAAAGGGGGTTTCTTCCACTTGTATCCACATTGTAGCGAGTTGAAAGCGGCAACACCTGCCGAAACCAGTGCCGGATCTCTCTCCATTCCTGCCATGAGCAATGAGGAGGCACAGACAAAAGAGCATACCTTTCCTTATGCTAAAAGGGAATGCAGACTTATCAATCACAATATGCAAATATTCATCCATAATTACATAACTATAAATTGTTGGGACATATAAACTGTGAGCGATGCAAGGAGGGTCAAGGTGTAAGGGCATAAGAATGTACGCCCTTTGAAACACGGACCTGTGATGTTTCCTACATGTGTGATGACCGACTGCCATGCCAGTTCATCCACATGCACTTCAGGGAAGCAAACAAGCCAATACAATGGAACGGTGAGCAAATGAGTGAAGCTGGGGGACAATGGGGCAAGGGGTCATGCTATTGTGAGGCGTGCGACCGGGGCCGAGAAGAGGAGCAGGGACGAGTTGTTCATGCCTGCTGTGGGACTAAATCGTGGGGTCCTCTTTGGTGTCAAATGAATAACTCCTGACCTAGAGGGAGGGAGAGAGAGAGGGAGGAGAGAGAGAGAGAGAGGGAGGGAGAGAGAGAGGGAGCGAGAGAGAGAGACTAGTTAATAATACATTTAATATGAGGCGCTTATCGATGTTCACAAAGACACTTTACATGCATCTTAAAAACAATCCTTTCCCAAATAGGTTACAACAGACACTCATGGATATTCTAAGGCGGTACCAACAGGTGGATGTGATTAACAGCGTGCAACAATAGACATGATGGAGGTGAGTGGGGTTGGCCTGACCGATGGGCTGGATCCCCGGGTGCTTCAGGAGGAGGCCTCCCCAAAATCCGCCCCCCCCCCCCCTCTCCAAGCTCAAGCTCGTGCAGACCCCACTGTGTTTGGGAAATGAAGGCAACCCCCCACCCCCTCCACTCCCCCTCCTCACCCTGTGGGACGTCCCATGCGTGAAAGGAAGCAAGGGTGTGGGTCGGCTGGGAGCTGAGGGATGGCTGAAAGAGGCAGCTCAAGCAGAAAGACAGGCAGAGGAGGTTAAGAGGAGCCAGGTGTTCCGTGACCAACACACACACACACACACACACACACACACACACACACACACACACACACACACACACACACACACACACACCCCCTAATATCTCACAGCTACCCTCTTCTCCGTATTCATAAACCTGGTTATCTGCCTCACGGAGAGTACAGTTTCCAGCCAGGAAGCCATCCACCTCCCTTGCAAATAATCCATCATGATATCCCCCCACCCCCTAGTCTTCCTGCCCCCCACCTGGCGGATACATTCTCATAATCCTCACATTATCCTTTACCGTCTCCCTCCATCCACGAGGAATAGCCCTGTAATAGTCCTAGGTGTGTTTTCCTCATTGCAGCCGGAGACCATGGGACCCACTTGTTTTTTTTTCTTCGAAAAGTGAAAAAACTAAAATGGAAGGAATCATTCGCCAACACTGCCATGCTCTTTTGCCCCTTTCGCTGTGTTGTATGCGTAATCTACAATATTATCGTTGACTCGGAAATTCAGCTCTAAACATGACTAGAATACGGGCTAGGCTGCCCACAACCTGGCCTCCCACGTGATGCCCATGGCAGGTGATTCCCCAGCAGGTTGAGCGGTACAAAGACGCTATTGTGTGTGTGTGTGTGTGTGTGACGTGTGCATGTGTTGGCATGATGTGGAGGAATGCTTGGAAAGGATGTGTACCAAGATTTCAGGACCATCTGCATTGGTGTGAGGGTGTGTGTGTTGCCATGGATGATGTGTTGGTTTCCAAGGTTTTTTTTTTTGGTTCAAGTCTTGCATGGCCCCCGCTTGGTGTTTCGTTGCCTCAGAGCAAGCCGTGGCAGGGGGACGCCACTGGAGCCCATCGGGAGGGATGAGATGTATAAAGTCTGAATCAACACCAAGTGTCTCCGACTCTCTCTCTCTCTCTTTCTCGGTCTCTGTCTCGCTCTGTCTATGGGCCCTATTTTAAGTAGCTTTGTGGGCAGTTCTATGGAGATTGCTATTTTACCGGCGCATAAATGACTCTTGCGCCCGGCGCAAATCTAAAAAGTGGTTGGTCTGTAGTAGCCTCATTACCCGTAGGTGTGGTTTGGGTATAACGAGCAATAAACCAATGAGAGTGCCATCTCCCATCCCCTTTAAGAGCCATGAGCGCATTTGAATCTGACGAGTTGATATTTTGACAGCACGTCTGCAGTCTCCGATGAGACAGATGCATGACCACATGAAATTCAAACTTCAAATGGCTCAGTTTATGGCCAAATAAGATGGCCTAATTCACACATGGAATAGCGTTTTCAAACATTAATATGCGGTAACTGTGGTTCTATTTAAGGATATATGCAATACATTTACAAAGATAGTTTCTTACCAGTATTGTATGCATTATCGTTATCGACTTGTGTTCCTAATATGCATGTGTCCCCCCATTAATATACGTACATTGCCATGGAATGTATTATGCGTTACATGTTTAGTTTGCGTGTGTTTAAACAGATGGACGAACACACGCACGCCAGCTTTCATTAATTCTTTTACACATACACACACACACGCCCTCATTCATTAATTCTTTTTAACACTCACTCGCGGTAAAACAATGTTTTCTCACGATCAAATACTCATCAATCCTAAAAGTTATGGGCTTGTACACGATGTCTGTGTCAAGAAAATATGTGTTTGCTGTACGGTGTTTGCAGATGCATTGATTTAAAAGTAAAACTTATTACCGCTGCATCAGCTGTTCTTTCCCAAATAATTTCCCAAGAATGTGTGGCTAGGTAGATGAGAGAAGCAAAGTGTATGTGCGAGGTGCACAAGCAACATTATGCATGCGCCCTTAAAATAGCATCTGAACAACGCGCCACTGACTTTAAACCAGGTATTTCCTGGTTTGTGGCACAATTGTTTTCTGAAACTGCAAAATAGCACCAGGGAACGTTTGCGCCAGAAAACACGCTCCTCCTTTCGCCGAACCGCCCCTTGGGGCGCAAGATCATTCCCTAATGTTCAGGCGTGTGGTGGTGGAGGGAAAAGAACGCTCTGCGCCAGTTAGCAACGACACATGAGTCAGTGTAGAAAGTCAATTGCGCCGGATGCAAGATAGGGCCCTATGTCTCACTGTCTATCGTTGCTCTCTCTGTCTCACTCTGTCTCTGTCTGTGTCTCTCTGCCACTCACTCCTATAATTTTACTCTCACACGCACGCCCACATTAGTCATCCGGACCACACTGAAACCCTACTTTTGAATACAGACAGACGTGTGTGTTGCTCCAGTGAGTCCGGTCGTTCAGAGTCTACGACCACTTCACTGATAGGGGCAGATGGACAAGAGGCTTTTCCCTGAAATAGTACTAGCCCCAGGACATGACTCCAGCAAGCACTCCAGTGACGCCACACACACACACACACACAACACACACACACACACACACACACACACACACACACCACACACACACACACACACACACACACACACACACACACACACACACACACACACACACACACACACACGCAACAGTGATAAGAATGCTGCCATAATAGCTTGACCCCAACCGTAACACATGTGAGGCTGTATGTATGATAAGAGGCTGACCATATCATAGCCTTATCATTCACAGGAAGTCCTTCAGTGTGCTACTTGCAGAGACTGTTTGTTTAACTCATAGCATAACTCAGATTAAGGGCCAGAATCTCTCTTTTTACAACCTAAAGTAGTCTGCATACATCAAAGGAAGTAATAGACAAAATAATTGTATACTCGATGTGGTATCGGTTTGGTCACTGAAAGTTCCATTTGTGAAGACCAATTGAGTCTCCGTGGAGACAGGCATATCAAATCGCTTAAATCACGGCCACCTTGCTTTTCTGACTAATCACAAGCAATGTTTGCCATGCCGATATCTGCAGAGATTTGGGTAAAAAAAAAAATATATATATATATATATATAGATATATATCTATATCTATATATATATATATCTATATATATATATATATATATATATATATATATATATATATATTATTTATTTATTTGAGGTTCAAGAATTGCCAAAACAGTGAGGTGTAGGCTACCTTATGTCAAGGTTTCTCTCCACAATCATGTAATTTGTTTCTTTTCGACCTCGCGGTTTCTCCACAATCATGTAATTTGTTCTTTCGACCTCGCTGCACTAATTCTTGGCATGTACTGGCACTGCCCTCTTGAACAACCTACCACGCTTATGTCACGAAGTGCAGTTTCAGAATGATACTTCTGTGCATGTCTGCCTCCAAGTAGTATTTGATTTTTGTGCCTAAAAGCCCTGAATTATCCCAAAACATTTCCTAGTCCATTTGATAGTCCTCTATATTCTGACCTTTCCGTTTTAAGTTGCACTTGTAATATTGAGCTTAAAGATAAACAAGTCCCATAGTATTACTTGAGGGTGAGCAGGTCAGTGGCCAGATAAACCCCACTCGTTAGGGAACCAGACTGCATAAACACTCCTCCCCTCGTTCTTGTTGACAAGAGGTGTGTGTGTGTGTGTGTGTGTGTGTGTGTGTGTGTGTGTGTGTGTGTGTGTGTGTGTGTGTGTGTGTGTGTGTGTGTGTGTGTGTGTGTGTGTGTGTGTGTGTGTGTGTGTGTGTGTGTGTGTGTGTGTGTGTGTGTGTGTGAGATTAGGTGAGTGCTGCATGCAGTTCTCAACTATTGTACTACTTAGGTTTTATTCTTTATTATTCTCTACAACCTTTGGGAACCTACTCCTTTCAAATAATGTCCCCAGAGACTCCATTCCAATTTAAAAGGTTCAAGTGTAGCTTGGAATCGCGCGCTTCTATTCAATTTTTTTTTAAATATTTAAAACTTTTAAAGATATTCTACTTTTAAAATACAATGGAAGTAAATGGAAGGGTGGCAAAAGCCGTCCGCCCATTCTGACACTTCAACTACAGGCTTCCTAACTCGGTCAATTTTTAACCATTGACCTTGGTTTCAACATTTATCTAATTAACACATTTGTATCTTCAATTATATCTACAGTTTTTCGATATCATTTATACTTTTTTCAGAATCACAGTTTAACAGTTTAATTTCATACCTGCTTTGTATAAGCCTCAGCTCAGCTCTTCTTTATTTCATCTCAAATGTATGAAAACTTGATCACATTAGCTATCGGTTTAACTCTTCACTATATTTGTTACCCAATTTTAATGGTGTGCATGTTTACATTGTTTACTCCATTTAAACTCTGTTCAAATCCCTTCACTTCATTTAAGCCATTTAACATTTCTTTAGTTCTTAAACAATGTGGCTTTACTAAAACATATTTCAAACCTCAATTTGCACTAACAGCACTCACCGCATATTCTGCAGGAATTGCATTTTCTAGTTCTATATTTAGCCACGTGTATGCCTGCTTCTTTTTCTCTGTACTAGCTAAGCAAGCTTATTGTAAGGATGATGGGAAATGCCCTACAGTAACAGCCGTGCTATTCAGGGAGAGACGGGGGAGAGACGATAAACCCCCCAAAAAACAAGATGGAGTGCGAGGGGTAGAAAAGAGGCCAGCATGAAAAAATAAAGTTGCACTGAGACAAAGAGAGGGTGGGAGGGGGACGGAGGTGAGAGGTCCAGTATAGCAAGGGTGTGCACGCAGGGGACAGAAGATTATGGAACTGCACGGGTCGGCTCTAGAAATGACTTTTCCATGACTCCAGGTATGTGATTCCGGCTGAGCCCTGGGATATCCTCTGTTTATGCTCAGGCAAAGACCCATAGATTAGGTGGCCTGGTATTCGCCTGATTAAAATGACCTCCTTGTGTAAACAGCCCGCCAGAGGAGAGCTGGTGAGCACACTTGGGGGTGAGTGGGGGGGAGGGGAGGACTTTCGGAACCTCAGAGGTGGCTCACACACACACGCACGCACGCACGCGCACACATGTTTATATCATAGCTTGTTTAACTACAAGTTTGAAGAGGAGTCCATCTCCCTGCTTTTGAGACCACCAGTGCTGTGTGTGTGTGTGTGTGTGTGTGTGTGTGTGTGTGTGTGTGTGTGTGTGTGTGTGTGTGTGTGTGTGTGTGTGTGTTGTGTGTGTGTGGTGTGTGTGTGTGTGTGTGTGTGTGTGTGTGTGTGTGTGTGTGTGTGTGTTGCGAGGCTAACTAATACAGTTGTGCAGTCGTAGTGATTTCATCTCCCATAGGATACACGTCTGGATCCCAGCTTACACAGAATGATCGTTTTACGTGTGTCTGTGTGTGTGGGGGGAGGGGTCATCGTGTGTGTGTGTGTGTGTGCGCGCGGTCAACGTATGTGCGTGTGGTCATCGTGCGCTTAGCGACTGAGATCCAGCTCCATCCACACCGCATTGCATCACAACACAGTAAATCCCAAGCTTGGCTAGCCGCCCCTCACACCACCACCTCGACCCACCACCACACTACAGAACAGTACATTAACAGAGTTGAGCCTGTTAGCATCCACCCAGAGACCCCCAGTCCTCCTCGGCAGGACCGAACATTCACTCACACTCTGTTCCGGACTGCTTCATCTTCATCTTCATCTTCATCTTCTTCTGCTTTCGATTCGTCTCCGAGAATAATTTACCTTTGTATTATTTTTTTAAGGGTGGGGAGGGGAAGGCAGTGTGGGCAATGCAGTAGGGGAGTGGAGAGTAGGAGGAACTAAATATCTTTATAGGTTCATGATGGATGTACTTGTATGCTATTTGGCCTATTGATCCTGGTGGTATTACACGTTTATTTTGTTTATTCTGTGTTTAAATGAAAGGAGTTTTCCCCTCAAAGATGTTTGAGGTCTGTGGAGGACAAACCTCACAAGTCTTCACTCCTTTCTTCACTAAAAGCATATCGGCTTGGATCAGATTCTTTGTACAGATATGGATCCAATATGGATTTCCTTCTCGCAATTGAATCTCCTTCCACCATGGGACATGTACTATGTGATATACAGTACATACCATGGGATATGTACTACGTGATATATAGAACATACCATTAGATATGTATGTGATATATAGTACATACCATTGGACATGTACTACATGATATATAGTACTTACCATGAGACATGTACTATCAAGCGCGTTTCGACTGAGGGACATCTTGGAAAGCGGCTCAGTGTTTTGGCTACGCCCACTCACTTAGTTCTCCCTCGATGTCTGTTCCCATACAGGAACTTTTGTAGCGCTAAAATGTTTTTTTTCCCCCTCAAGTTCTGTAAAAGTCATACTGCAGCCTATTCCGTAAATCGAAAACTTTTGATAAACCCAAATTTGTGGTACTGCACCCAAAGGTGGCGCTATTGTAAAAAATCATGAATTTGGCTTATTTCCCCTCACCAGATGACCTAACCTGGACTCAAAATTCTTTCAGAATATTAATCTCTAGAATCAGACGCATTTATAAAACCCTGTACCCTGGCTACAAAAATAATCAAAAAATAACCAAAATCGCCACATAAAATCTTTAGACCAAGCCTCACAAAAAGCATTGAACAGAATCTGTTTTACTTAGTTCCATTTAAGAAATATTGTGCAATAAAGTTGGAGCAGTTAGCCCATTTTTCTTATATGACCATTTTGTTATTGTGTAAAAAAAACATATGACTATTATTAGGTGGATACCGATACTCCCCACTACTAATAAACCGAAATTTAAAAAATGTATAAACTAGCCTTATTTCTCCTTACAAGATTGACCTGGACTCAAAATTCTTTCATCATATATAATAATCTCTAAAATCAGATGCAACTTTTCACCCTGGTCTTCTGCTCTAAAAATGTTTACTTTTCCCACAATTTCATAGAAAAGCCAAACGTCCACAGTCTCAAACCATTTTGCCTATTTGGCCATTTTGTTATTGTATAACTACCATACGGCTATCATTAGGTGGATACCATTAACAGTACAATTTTTCAGATCTGTACTCTTTTAAGAAAGTCCTTAATTCTCTTGCGAAATGTGTGCTTGGAGTTTTCTTGATGTTATGTGCTTATCAATCAACATTTTCACCATGTGAATGAGGCTTCATGCAGTTGAGGGATGTCACTAGCTTAACGGGATAATGCAGTATACTGGTGATCCTTAGGTTGCGAGTTTGAATCCTGATTAGAGCATGCTGAACATGACATTCTGTCATTGTCAGTCATTTAAGAAACACAAAATTGAACAGCAACTGAAATTCATCAGGCAATCAACATTCCGGCTCTTTAGTTTCCAAGCATCGGACTGTCAAGACACAGTCTGGCATTAAGGGGAACATCAACATCTTTCCTTCAAAAATATTTGTCATATATTTCTTCCATTAGTGTGTTCTTGGACTTTTCATTTTGCTCTGACCCTGTTAATCACTGCTTGCGGTTATATTTTTATTGATTCTTGCTCCATCGTCTGCTTGTCTCCTCCTGCTTTTTTAAAATGGCCGCTGTTTATATGTTGTGGCTGTGTCGAGTTCTACTCACGTCATATCCCGCCTTAATCATAATGCCGTACTCGCGTCATATCGTGCCTCAACGTATCTAATCTCAGCGTCGACTAGTTAGGAGCGGGTCAGTGGCGTCTCAGAAAGCTCCTACCCCGAGGCAGGTACTACCTGAGCCGCTAACTGAGCTGCTATACTTCTTCTAACACTTTGCCAAAAATGGACTCATGCTGGCCTTGTGAGTTAGTTCCTTTGAAAAACAACCCAAATACAGGCCGGTGATGAAGTTGAAATTACACATTTTATCCCCCCCCCCCTCCCCACCACCTCGGATAGATCCAAAAAGGAAGACCACGAAAGATTGGCTCTGGGTCTGTGGGGCAGAGGAAGAGGAAGGGGCACACACCCGGACAAAGAGGAGCAGCCCGCATGGAATGCCGATCTCCTGCTGAGAGGGGGGGCAGGGGGGCGGGGGGTGAGGGGGTGAGGGTTGAGTCCTTTGTAAACTCACCAGTATCTCACTTTCCTCCTGCATTGCTTAGGGTGCACTACATTAGCAATTGCTGCTACGCCCCGTGGTGGTCTGGCTAGTCTCTATCCAGCTAATGAGGCGTTTGGTGTGTGTGTGTGTGTGTGTGTGTGTGTGTGTGTGTGTGTGTGTGTGTGTGTGTGTGTGTGTGTGTGTGTGTGTGTGTGTGTGTGTGTGTGTGTGTGTGTGTGTGTGTGTGTGTGTGTGTGTGTGTGTGTGTGTGTGTGTGTGCAGACCTTATTACTGCTCAGCTTTGCTGAATCAACGCGTCCAGTATTTTTCTTTGTTTTCTTTGGCTGTTATTTTTTTCCATGTCCTGGCAGAGCAGAAGGGCACCAACATGCAAGTGTATTGTTCAGGACTTGGTTGGGCTAGCAAAGGTTTAAAGATTCTAGGATAAAAAATGAATGCAGGATGAGATAATAATACTTTTGATCAAATTCGTCCTCCTCCAGGCGTTTGACACATTGGTGCTCAGCGACTCGAATCGGACATGAACTTTTGAGCCGTGTGCACGCCCGCCCTGGCCCGCGTAACTCATTGGCTTCTCGTGGCGACAGTGAATTATCCGTTCACGCACGTCCGTCTGTCTGCGTCAATAGATGCAGTGGGGGGAGGGGTGGGGTGTAAATGTAAAGAAATGTTCTGTTGACCGTGATTCAAAGCAGAAACCCTGAGCCATATGTGTGAGGCTTGCAGCATTTCTGTGACCCCTCCCCTTCCGAGATATAAACCAGACAGTCATGGACCTGGGGAACATGAGCTCACATAGGTTTTAGATGAATAGAAAATACATTGTGGGCTTAACTCCCATTGGAGGAGCACTGTGGCTGGCAGAGACCTAAATCCTTTATCAGTGGCATAATACGACGTGAGACCTTTGCAACGTTTTGGCAGCTTCCACGTTTCTGTGCCATTGACAAGAGAGGGTTAACACGTTGAGGACCCCGGACGAACTGAGCGAGGGTGGGTCCAGCGGAAGTCCAATGTGGCGCCATTTTCATCATCAGGAGGGGCGGGGGGGGGGATATCTTCATGCATAATAAATGCATGCGTGTCATTGTTAGTTCTGCATTTAATTTCCGCTACCAGCCAGGTGGTGTTTACAATGCAAATTTCCTTTTGAGTTGTCAGTTTCCTCAAGGACTCTTCCCGACCAAAACAAAGCAATATGGCACAGTCCATTCTCAATGAGTGGTGTCAGAAACTACTACCCGTTAAGTCCATATGTATTCTCGGTCCAGAGAGAGGCCATTCCACACTGCCACAGAATGGCTGCATCTGAACCACTTCCTGTGCTACTTCCTTCACCCAGGCTCCTGGGCTAGACTTGAAGCAATTACAAATCATCCAGGGGGCTTGATGGTTGTGGTGGAGGTGGGGGGGTCACCTCCCTGGACGGTGGGGGGGGGGGGGGGGGGGGGGTTGGGGGGGTTGGTGGCAGTGACTCATCACTCAGGGGGGCATGTAGACTTTCTGCTCATTTCTCATAAGGCCCAGGCCCCTCTCTGTTTCCCTTGTGTGTTTCCGAGTGTTGACAAAGACATTAAACACCCACGTTTCTTGTTCGGAAAAAACAGCTTTAAGGTTCATTTCAATGGATGTCAACTGTGAGAGAAAGATGCAAACAGTGTTTGGCTCACGCACTCAGGTTTATTTGTTATTTTATGGCCAATTTGATTATAGATGATTAGTGCATTTGTTTTTAATTCACTAATCATCTGCTACATTGAACTCTCTTAATTTTGAATGAATATCATTGAAAATATTATTATTCATATTCATACTATTATCTATGTATGTCTGTGTTTGGATTATTTGTTCGTTTCTCATTCTTTTTTTATTGCAACATCGTCAAGTTGCAGATAATACAACAGTCAGGTTGCCTAATACTTTTTAGTAGTTTAACTTAACTATCCCTCTGCCCCCCTCCCCTTCACCAACCAACCAACAGAGTAGTACAGACATCTAATAACAACCGGTACAGCAAATATAGCATCCCTATTTTGTCAAAAGATCTTTTAAGCTAGATATCATTTGTCCACATTAAAATTGCGTTTGGTCGTGCATCATTAACTCTTGTCATCTTTCACAGTAATAAAGCTGCGGGTTTTCTCCGTAAGGGAAAGGTTGGAATCATCCTTTAGGAGATGTACTGCAGGATCCATGCAATTGTGCTCCCATTATTTCTTCAAGGGTATTAAAGGGCCCATGTCATGCCACCAGGTGCAGGTGTGATTAGCTGGTACAAGCCGTTTGGCACAGGGAAAGAATGAGTTTCATAGTGACACCACAAGAGGGTGTGTCCACCCAGATATATGAAGGATAGATGAGCAACACAGTCCACTGGGTAGGGTGTTAGACTGATCTATCGAGCATACATCTAGGTTTAAGTTTTGGGTCTTGTGGAGAAGAAGGTATAGTCTTTAGCAGATTATGCACCCTCCACACGTCAGTTAAGATTAAGTCCTTTATAAAGATTCTTGAGAATTTGCGAGAGTGGAAGAAGATTTATCATTGCATTTGTTTACAGAAGCATTCATATCCGAACCAAGATGTAGTTGGTAGTCACTTAAGTTCAAGGATTGTGAAGTAATAGAGGGAAAGAATTCTGCGTCTAATATAGTTGGGGCATATATGCTAATGAATGCTACTTTTTTGACCTGAATGGACATAGCGCAAAAAGACATGTCCTTTATTATCTGAGCCAATCGTTTCAATTAATACATTTATGCTACGTCTCATTGATACCATAACTCATTTTGTACGAATGCCTTCAGCTGATTCCACAATAGGTTTATTAAAATGATTGAAATGTCACTAAACACTGAACCCCCCCCAACATGACAAAAACAAAGTAAAACAAAAAAGTTGAAGTGGTTCCCATAGACAGTCATATCAATATACAAGCAAAACAAAACAGAACACCTGGTCAAACCCCTGAATCTATATAATTAAGACCATTCTAATCCCCAAAATATTACAATGCCTAGGTCAGGCTCTTGCAATGCTTAAGGACGAGGTCAAATACGTAATATCTGGCGCCCAGGATTGTACACAACTTTTATCTAGAGCCCCAAGCCAAATCGAATATGAACAATTAAAGTTATTCAAAACCAACTACATTCTTGGTGAAGTATGACGTGTGAGTTTGTTGAATATCACCTTAGAAATAAAGTATATATTCTGGGCGGATGTATTTCACAATACAATGATAACCTTGTCTTAACAAATTTAACTGAGCCATTACGGTCAATCTCTAGATTGCAATATACAGTATACACACACAAAAGACAGGCCCTTATTTAATAAAGAAAGGTGCATCAAATAATTTTCCAATAAGGGAATTTAACGTAAACATCACTATAAGATGATAACTTGCCTGTTTCTTATATTGTGAGTAGGCTGGTCAGCTGTTAAGGCAGTTCCATGTCCCCCTATGCACTTTTCCCAGAGTCTTCTTCCAAATCTCCCAGCACGGGTGATTTCAGGGCTTCTTTCGCCTCCTCTGCCGAGTTAAACGACATCCTCATGCCCTTGTTGTTCACTTTCAGAATTACTTGGTAGATAATGAACGAGTCCAGCCCCTTCTGTCGAAGCTTGGTGCAGATTTCCATGTATTCCTGCCTATCCTACATGGTCCCTGGGCTGTAGTCAGCCTCGAATCGTTGTTTGAGAAGATCCGATGTGCTCTGTTGATTTCCAAGGGTGTGCTATGCGAGACAGGGTCCAGCATCCTTCTCGCTCTTACGCACGTTACCCTGAATGCTGTTTATCTTGTTGAAGACTGTGTCTAATTTTTTAACATGATTTTCTTTGATTGACCATTTGCTTCAATATGGGGTTGAGAGCCTTTTTTAAGCAAATCTTTTAACATGCTGGCTACATGTTCTCGCAGAGCTTTCATCTCTGTGGCAATCACATGGTTGATTAGCATAGCTATTTCCTCAGGAGAATCTCTAGTTTGGTGTCCTCTGCTGGAATCTTCTTTTTCAATTGCACTTGAATACCTTTTTGAGGCCATGTCTCTAGTTAATCATTTATTCAAATTAAATCTTCACTAATGTCTATGAGACCGACTGAACCCGAAATAAATAAGGCTTTATGTCAGAGCTCAGTGTCTTACTACCATCTTGTTTCGCATCTCACCGCAAGTCTGTTTGAATTATTTGTGATTATTATTATCTATTGTTGGTCGGACATCTTTGGTGACTTAAGATTGTGTTGAGGGTTGAGAAGAGAATGGATTTATTAAACGTTACAGAATGTAGGGAGGGAGCTCTCTGGAGCTGTGGGCTCAGTGTTCAGCTCTGTGGCCGGACTCTGAGCTCCTGCAGTGTGTTAAGGAGACACCCTCCTGTGGAGAAGGCTGGCTAGCGCGTTGGCACAACACAAAGGAGCCCTTTGGTGTGCTGACAGGTCAGAGGCCAAGAAGATGGGTTTGTCTGCGTAAGTGTGTAAGTGTGTGTGTTTGTGTGTGTGGGTCTGCACAGAAAGCATTGTGTCATACTTTGGCAATTAACTAAAAGTTGACTATGAATGGATGGGGCCCTGCGTGCTGATAGGCCTCATCATAAAAGAAAGTCAGCCGTGTGTGTGTGTGTGTGTGTGTGTGTGTGTGTGTGTGTGTGTGTGTGTGTGTGTGTGTGTGTGTGTGTGTGTGTGTGTGTGTGTGTGTGTGTGTGTGTGTGTGTGTGTGTGTGTGTGTGTGTGTGTGTGTGTGTGTTGTTATTCCCTACACAAGTCTGTTTGGTCATTTAGGAAATGATGGGTTGGTGGTAGGGCTGGGTGATTAGTCAAATTTGATCGTGATCTTTTAGATTGAACATTTTAATTTTTGACCATTTTGTGTATTCTTTTAAGGTTTAAAGGTTTCAAAGTTCTCAGTTACAAAGGTTTTTTTTGAGAAAGACATGCTGAATGAATTCATCATGTTTTCAAATTCAAAAATATTGGTTAGAATAATCATGATCGAGCAGCCCTAGTTGGCGGTGGGTTTTTTGGAGATCTCTTTTGGTTTTAAGATGCACATTTTGACCAAAAATGTATCAACCCTGACGAGAAACTAAATTTCTGTTTTTGAGTGGACCTCTCATTAATTTTGATTTGTGTTTCCTAAGCTGACATGTGGAACCCCGTTTTTTCTTCTTGGCAATAGAACCAAAGAAATGCCAATGAAGCGAGCAAAAAATGTCCAACACATGTATAAATCAGTTGAGGACAAAAAACGCGTACTGGAAAGATTATTTAAAGCTCAGACTTTTCCAGAAACAACACCTAATCTTGATTTAATGTTGCAGTAGCAGTGTGTGTCTCTGTTTAATACCATTGATTACAATTTTCTCTCTCTACTCTCCTCCCCCCCCCCCCCCAACCCCGTCCCCCCCAGAAGTTTTCTTGTGGCCAGCGACGTCTTCGGGATAGGGCTCTGTGAAAGGACACAGTGTGCGCCGCCGTCTGCCTAGCTTCACTCTAGCACTGATGCTGTTCATTAAAACCCCTTTGTTTCAAGCAGAGGGCCCCCCCCCCCCCCCCCTCAGCACCCGAGGCGGTGGCACCTTGATGGATTTGGTATGTTATTAGGGGAGACACGACACTCCCCCCTTCCCAAACGAGGCCATCCGTGAGGCATGCGGGTGTGTGGGGGGTTCTGTGTGAAAGGGGGCTCTCATTTTTGAACTGGCAAAATGTTGTCAAGTTGAACAGATATCGTTGTCATAAATTAGTTACACTCGATATTTTATCAATTGATTTAAAATATGTATATACAGTATATGTCTCAGTATGTATAAAAGTGTTGTACGCTTTTTAACATTTTGGTAACTAACAAACCTATCGCATCGCATGAAACGCACAATGCCCCGCAGTCCGCTAGCAAGAGATCCCTGATCCCCTGCTGGAAGATTCTTTCATGATGCTCTTGGAAGACGAGGACCCCCTTTTTAGAGTTGCAGAAAGGCCTCTCTGGTGGGTTCTTCATTAGCTTCTGAACTCTGGCCAGGGCAGAGCGGGGTTCCCTGGCCAACGCCGAGCAGCGGCTCTGCTCATTACCGCGCAGCCGACCCCCTTTCACCGGTCTGTTTTGTTCCTCTTTGTGAGGAAGAAGGGCGGGCAGTGGACTTAGAGCTCAGCAGGACGTCCCGGAGATCGGCCCTTTCAGGGGAGGAGGCTCGAATGCACACAGAGACCCCAACGCAAGGATTTCTACATTCACATAGAGGCGTAGCTAAAAGTTCTGGGCTCTATATACAAGAAGTCCTGATCTTGTAGGCTATACCACGCAGCAGCACAAACGTAAACCCCAATGACGTGTTTCCTAGCTGGAAACAGTCACTATTTTGAGTTTGTGTCAGCTAAAGATGACAATATAATTATTATTTCTTTTTTTTCTTTTTTGTTTAGCTCTCTAGATTCAAGGACACTGCATCAAATTTGAAGAAACATTTGGGGCGCAATAAGGCTGCATTGGCATGTAGGAGAATGTGCGGTATAAGGTGCATAAGTAGACACTTATGCACCGTTTTGTTTTCTCAAACCACTCTGATGCAGGTTCAATGTTCATAAAACATGTTAAAAAGACTGTCGAGTCAAGAAACTCTTTATTTTATATTTTATATAGATATTTATGTTGTCAAGTCAGAAAAGCACTTTTTAATTGCATGTATTCTTTCAGGAAATTGCTTTTAAGTTTAACTTAAATTGTCAGGAGATACATTGTTGACGTTGCACTTCCAATAAAGTGAGTATTGGCAAAACCGGTACAAAAACTTATAATGTAATCTAATTTATTTACTTTTAAAATCAAGTATTCAGTATTCAGTGATCAGATTATTTTTGAGGCAACGCCATTCACAACACACGTCCCGGACTCATTCAAATGTATTTATTTTTGTCAATTGTTGTACATTGCGCTTTTTTATAGATTCATGGTGTGAGCCATGTGTGTCTAAATGTGATTTTCAGTCTGAGCTTTTGACAGAATTAAAAATCACATCTTGTTGGAAGCAGAACGTTATGAAGCCAACCTACACGTTTACCTTATATTTCTTCGCTCTCTAAGAATGATTGGAACATGTTTGGCCACCCATAGTCTGTTATAAACAGAGGAGGCTCAAGGTCCATCTCACACACTCATGTAGGGCCGTACTGAGGATTGGCTCTTCTGGCATGAACATACACACACAGGCTTTCAGTGTGGCACCCATGGAGTTGCACATCTCTTTGGTACCTGGACACTTGTAATCTGTCTGTTCACACGTGTGTGTGTGTGTGTGTGTGTGTGTGTGTGTGTGTGTGTGTGTGTGTGTGTGTGTGTGTGTGTGTGTGTGTGTGTGTGTGTGTGTGTGTGTGTGTGTGTGTGTGTGTGTGTGTGTGTGTGTGTGTGTGTGTGTGTGTCTGTGTCATCATAATCCAAGGCTTATATACACATTCCCACTTCACTCTATACACACATTTTACTCTAAATAAAATGTGACACCTTCATCTTCACAATTGTACAAAAGTTTTGCCTCTGTTCATGACGATCTTGACCCTCATCCATACTGTATCCTTATTCACAAAGTCCTTTAGTTACAAAACATTGACATTTGAACTAAGAGATGTGTGTGTGTGTGTGTGTGTGTGTGTGTGTGTGTGTGTGTGTGTGTGTGTGTGTGTGTGTGTGTGTGTGTGTGTGTGTGTGTGTGTGTGTGTGTGTGTGTGTGTGTGTGTGTGTGTGTGTGTGTGTGCGCGTGCGTGCGTGCGTGCGCAGACCGTATTACTGCTCAGCTTTGCTGTGTCTGTCTACACGGTCCCACAGGCCCCCCAGCCAGCCAGACCCATCTGGTCTGTCTGTGTCTCAGGTACAGTACATATTATTACTAGACTTGGAGGGAAAAACAGGTACGCACGCACGCACACACACACCTGAACAAGGATCCTGGATGCCAGGCCATTACTTTCAATATGAAGAGAGATGCCTTAATAATAATTGCGCCAAGTGCAGCAACAAGAACTGTGTGTGAAACAATATGAGTCAATAAGATAAAGGATATAAATAATGATCCAACCTCTCATGCATGGCCTGACATCCATTTATCATTCCCCTCCCCCGCTGTTCTGGTTCTGTTGCTAAGATCCTCCTCTCTCTGTCTTCCAGCAACACTTTCTCCATCTCATATCAATCACACACACAGGCGCACATGCACACACGCGCACACACAAACGCACACACATGAACTGACACACAATCAAACCTAGAACATGCGCACACACTTTTGTTTCCATGATTGCGACCGATAGACTTGGAAACAATACCTTGTGTGGTTTTCTGATCACGGCGAGTTATGAGCTGTCACTGCATGCCATGCGAGCGGGGGCTGCGGTGAGGGGCTCAGCATGTGGACTGCACATGAGCACTGCAGCGTTCCACGGCCACCTCTGGGATGCATGTCATAATAACTTATTAGGTTTCATCTTGAGTGAGTGTGTGTGTGTGTGTGTGTGTGTTATCCTGCTCTCCCCTTTGTACGCTGGCCCATGGAAGAGGGCGTGTGTTTTTCCAAACAGGCAGTTATTGACATCCAAGCTCTAATCAAAGCCAGGCATCTCCAGCTCACAGGAGGGGGGGGTATGAAGAAGAATATGGGAGGGAGGACGGAGGGGAGGTCATCAGTAGGGGTAAGGTGTGGTGGAATGTCACTGAAGTCCGCTCAGGGTGGACCCGTGAGGCCTCTGGTCTGAATGTGTCAGCACTGGTTCTGATTATGGGGAGGACCCCCACGTGGCTGAAAGCGATCCGGATCACATCGTATGGGTTCAATCCCGTGCTCACACTGGCTCCAAATCGGAAACTCAAACAACAACATCAGTAATCATAATATCAAAGTGCTGTGTTTTGGGTTTTTCAAATCCGGCTTTCCCCTTCTGAAAATACCTGAACGGAACTGAACTGATTGCTCAACATCCAACATCAGTATATGTACTTTATGGAAAATGCTCTCCAGTTGGCGCACACAGCCAGGAAAATAGAGACTACTCATAAAAATCTCAAATGTCTAGATAGGAACCTTCTGCACTGAAACAACGACTACACTACGCTTACGGTTTAGGTGTGAATTAGGAGCTAGTCAAAATAAGCGAAGACAACCGGTTAGCCGTGGCGATGGGGGTGTCCTACGGAGGGGTGCTGTAGCGATGCGATCTGTAAGCTTCTTCTGTTTGGTTTTGCATCGCCTCATAATTTGTTGACATTGCTGCGCCTGCCTCAGTCAGTTCAGCTTGTTGCAATACTAGCACAGACACACGCACACGTGTACACATATACATGCCCACGTAAATACAGACCCATGTAAACACACAGAATAAAACACACAGGGCTCTCTCACTGCTGTTTTAGTTGGACCCCTAAAGTCTGAAACCTGCAGACTGTCACTGCAACTGTTGAAAGAGTGAGGCCAAGTGTGTGTGTGTGTGTGTGTGTGTGTGTGTGTGTGTGTGTGTGTGTGTGTGTGTGTGTGTGTGTGTGTGTGTGTGTGTGTGTGTGTGTGTGTGTGTGTGTGTGTGTGTGTGCGCGCCTATTCCCTGCCCTGCATTGGTCAGAGTGAACCAGGGTCTCCCATACAGATGCATCATTCTTAACCACAGTTCCATAAAATCGGCCAATATTAACTCGACATTAATCTGCCATGGCACCGTTCTGCTTCATTTCATTCTCCACTTAGCCAGAGAGGCCTCTCTCTGTCCGTCTGTCTGTCTGTATGTCTGTCTGTCTCTCCGCCCCCCTTACTCTCACTTCTTCTCTCTCTCGTGCTCCCGCAGACACACACACTCGCAGCATATTAATAGTAAATCAGAAAGGACCCAGCATTAGATTTTCAGCGTATCGGAGGGATGAAAGGGTGATGGTGATTTGATTAGGGCCATAATCCGCAGCGGAGACCGCAAGAAGTTGAGCACATGGAGAGGCAGACGGGCGACGCCTGATGAGGGAAACGGCTCCAAGAACCGAGGCCACCATTACAGCTGACCACACCACCGCCTCGATCACAGGCAGCTTCAAAAGGCTACTCCCCCGAAATTAAAAGTGGACTCGTTGTTTTCTCTGCTTCCCTTTAGCAGCTGCTATTCAAAACAAACATTGTTGTTTTTTTGTGGGGTGTTTTTTTCTTCTTCTTTGTTTGGTTGCCTCCTGCATCGAAATTAGCGGTGCAGCGGAAGATGGGTTGTTTATTTATTTTGTTATTTTAACAAACCTCATTTGAATCGCCACGTGAGCGTTTCCACGCCTGACCGCTCAAACACAAAATGCAAACGTTGAGTTGCAACACACTGTGCCCCCTTATTACGGTCACTGCGGAGGTTTTGTAGTGGGAAAGTCATAGAGGGGCTGGCTGGGGGCCTATGGATGTGATTCGTGTTTTTTCAATTGTTCACAAAATAGGCATTACAACATTAGTAACCCTGCATTTCCCCACCCATATGTACACACAAACTAAAATAAATAATAAAAACGTTGAAATATTGCAACAAAAAAACAAGTCACAAAGCATGAAAGCAGTGTTTCACCCACAACGGCGCATCATCCAAAGTACAGTTTGCAATACTGTGGAATATATTATCGAGCACTTACTGTTTTCCTGTTGTATATTACCAGTGACTTTCTGTCAGAGCCTGGCAAGGCCTGAAACGATTTGGCCCCATTTCCCTCTATAAACTCATTTCTTTCCCCCTGCTCCTTTCCATGACAGACTTCAGATCTTTTCAGACATGCTCAGTAGACATGGGATGGGGGGTACTTAAAGGTTGCTCTTTGGAAGTGCGGGTTGCAAGCCAAGAGTTTGGTGGGATGCTTTCCCACATGACAAGTGAAGAAATATATTTTCATGGGTCTGGAATGAGGGCAAGAGACCCAACGTCTCATTCTGGTCCCAGGCCGAGGAACACGTACAACCCTCGTATTAGCTTTTTGTAAATGGCCAAACTGGCTGAGTGTCAACAATGCTGGCCATATTTAGGTATAATCACTTATCATTCTCTCCCGCTATAAAGAGGCAGTTTCCAAGAGTTATGCATTAACTTAGAAAGGGGCTGCTTTCTCTGTAGATTATAATACAAATGTCTTGGCGTAAGTGTCTGTGTGTTTAATATAGATTCTCACAGGATGTCTCCACTTAGTGTATTCCTTTTTTTTTGTTGAGTTTTAGTAAATTTGGATGCAAATATTATTTTGAACGTACATCTTTGGACCCAAAATTCGTGTTTGTGGCAGGAACAAATGCTGGCCTTGTTCAATTTAACAATTCAATGCAGATTTTAAATAGTGACTCTGCTTCTGTTCGCACAGATTCTTATCACCACAACCCAGAAATACACTTTAAAGCAATGTAGAGCTGGTCTCCTGTTTTTCATATTAATATAAATCTGTTTGGTGCTACTTAAGGGAAAAGTAACACAATGTCATGGCTTCTGAGGACTTCCATCTCACTCTATCTCTGTCCCTCTCCCTTCCTCTCTGGTTTCACGGCGGCTGCCGTGCACGTTATAATGCTGATGTTTTATCTAAGTATGTTGCGGGAGTAGGGAATGTAATGTCTGGGGGTTTTCAGACAGTGTTTGTGGCAGCGGCGCTGACAGCCGAAGCATCCACCCTCCAACCCCGATATGACCAGACCTTTGAGTCCCATGATGCACTTGTCTTCACCAAAACACACTCATGAGGCACTCGCGGCCATCGCTGTGCGTGGCTGAAGACGTCCTGGCTTTCCTTTCCCCTGACAACTGATTTCACACAGACGCAATGTTGTAATGCGCTGGATATGGAAGTTTATGTCCAGAAAAATCGGGAAAGTGCCGTAGAATCGAGGGGTTCCTACCTGGAGGGTTGAAGAGAAACCTGTATCGATACCGCCGTTTCCCTGGAGGTATGGCAACAAGGTGAACTCTGAACTTAGCACGTTGCTTGCGGCTGCCTGTCCTCCAAAGAATAACTAAACAGCCCTCCTCTCTTCCAGTACACGGGTGCTCTGTAAAGTAGGGTTTGACACGCGGGTGACACTAACCGCGACATGTCAGCCTTCCCCGCTGACACTTCCAATGACTTATCAAAAGAAACAACAACAAATCATTCCGACCAGGCGTTTGAGTTCTTCCTTCTCCGCCATGCCGTAACTCTCTATTTACATGTCATTACGGAGCGTTTGTGCAGCTCACAGAGTTCTTATTCACCCCCCCACCCCCCAGTACCACTCCTGTCTATTCATCATCCCAATGTATAGCCCCTCATTTCCAGACCATGTGGAATTTTACTCTTCAGCTTAAGCTCCAAACAAGTAGCGCATTCTGAAAAATTTCTGGCGCTGACGAACACAGGGGTATGTTATTGAATTAGAGTTTTGACATCGAGGATGTGTTTATTTATATTTATAATCAGAGCCCGAAGAGCGATGGAGGCAAGGCCCTTCCACCAACTATTCGAGCCAGGTGAGCATTCGCGTATCGCTGACAGAGGGCCGAGATCAAGTGTTATGCCTCCCTGTTCGACGGTCTCGGCTCACATGGGTTTTGGAAACGAATATGCAAAGATGTGGTGAAAGGCTGGCTCTCAATCCATTGATCCATCAATAACTCGAGCAAAATTCGAAACCACACCCTCGACCAGCTTCTGCGTCTCCACCATTCCCCTTGACCGCTGTTTGTCCATTCTCACTCTCTCTCACAACCGATCAAGTGCATAACGGCTGTCAGTAATGCTTCTAATTCTTGCTGCGTGCCGGCCCAATGGGGTTGGGCGGTTGGGCAGGTGCAACCTAGACCTTACCAGCTGGTCTCTCACCGGAGATGGAGGGTCACAGAATAGGGAAACTCAATCTAGTTAGCCCTGTAGGTTTGATCTGGTGCAACACGGGGTCACAGAAGGCATGCACTTTGTGTGTGTGTGTGTGTGTGTGTGTGTGTGTGTGTGTGTGTGTGTGTGTGTGTGTGTGTGTGTGTGTGTGTGTGTGTGTGTGTGTGTGTGTGTGTGTGTGTGTGTGTGTGTGTGTGTGTGTGTGTGTGTGTGTGTGTGTGTGTGTGTGTGTCCAGACCGCACAGTTCTTTGTACATTATTGCAGAGTTGCTTGATATGACCCAGATTCCACAGGAGATGGCTCACAAGCGGCATTGATATTTCGCCATGCTAATGGCCAAGCTCCCAGCCTCAGGCACACCATGTTGTGGTAATAGTAACCATTTATTTTGATTCACACACACAAGGGCTATAAATTAATTTTAATTGCGCTGCCCAGTGGAGTTGAGAGACATATCTCAAGTTCATTCTTGAGCAGTACAAAGTGGTGTTGATTGCTGGACGGCCCCTCAAGACCAACCGGCATTCTGTGAAGTTGTTGGGAGGTTAGAAAAAGGCCACGATCAACGGCAAGTTACAGTCAGGAGAACCCCCCCACCCCTCCCTCATGTGTCTCAAGAGGAAACCCTCTGGTACCCTCCAGGGCTGGAAACTCCTAATGTGGTGAAGTCTCTTACAGTGGTGCCTAATGGTTCAAATCATGTGTGGAGAAGTTTGGAAGGAGCCGCAAGCTCCCCGAAGGAAAGAGGAACTGGAACCCGCTTCCTTGTTCTTCTTTTGGATAGATCACAGACTGGAAGCTACCATGATGCTTAAGGTCTGAGAGTGCGTTTCGTACGTTGAAACGCCCCCCCCCCCCCCCCCCTTCAGAGCCGTTTTTAGTAGCGACATGCCAGATTTTCTGTGTCTCCAGGATGTAATGATGAAATGGGTCTGTATATCCGGCAGTGAACAAGTCACTGATGACTTTCTATTTAATGTCTCAGGAATCAATTGAGTTCATGCAAAAGTAATTTTACGTACAACCTCACACACTTGTGAAATTGCACACCAACCATTTATACTGGCTTACTCACGCACACAAAGGTGCACATGCATTTGTGCACACAAACAAGTACGTAATAAAGTATGTGTTGCATACTGCCATTATCTGCACGATTTTCTCTTCATTGTAAACTTTTAACCGTCAATGGGCTTAGAAGTTTCAACAGCTGTTAAGTACGTGTCTCCATCGTGACCTCCAAGGGTCCCTGTCTGGTCACACGCCCCTAGTATCTCAAATGTATATTTTTAGATAAACAACTACGTCTCAAGCAGACTACAGACTAATATTTTTTTCTTCCTATTTTTTTCGTCCAATCGTGTTGCTGGAGGCAGGGATCTGTAAGAGCATTATTAGCGAACACAAACTTATATAATAAGTTAAATAGTTAAATAATTAGTTAAATAATATCTGTAATGGTTCCAAATCAAGAGTGGATGAAGTTTTAAGAACCAAACTTTTACCGACAGTTATTAACAGTTTACTACAGCTGGCCGACTTTGTGTTAATAATGCTAACAGATCCCCGCCTCCAGCAACACGACGTAGCAAAAGAAAGTGAAATGGCTTGTTCCCCCAGATTTGACCGGGTCTCTTGTCAGACTTGTTTATTCATCGAAAGTCTGATATAAGAGACTAGCTAACTGGCAACACCCCACTTCCGTGGCGATGTTGACATGCCTGGGCTCCCAGGGAATCTGAACCCCAGCGCCGGACACCGGAATCTGGAATCTCGAAAAAAGGAATGCAAAACAATTGCGAGTGTAGAGGAATTGACTCTGGCTGTTGCTAAGTGGATCTGTATTTCCTTTAGACAGCCAAGAGTGCAGTGCCACAAGGAGGACAGATCTCATTAAACGGAGCGCTTTAACTCGTTACCTCTTTTGTACAACAACACTTAAGCGTCGTGTTTATGGCGCTCCATATGGTTTGCATTGAGCTAGCGGTGGTATGCATCGCTATTTATGATGGCGTACTTCCCCCGAATGAGGACGATGGCCAACGTATGGAGTATGCGCTGAGAGAAGAGGGAGGCCTTGGTTTTGGCCTGAAGCGTCAGACACGCACACAGGCACACGCATATGCACCCGAGCATGCAGACACACACATGCACACACACACACACATGCAGCCACATACAAACACACATGTAGACACAAGCACACATGCAGATTCACATACACGTATGCATACACACACACTATCAGACACACACACACACACACTTTCAACACACATGCACACACACACACTTTCAGACACAGCACACACACACTTTCAGACACACGCACACACACACACACTTTCAGACACACACACACACACACACACCCACTTTCAGACACACACACATGCAGACTCACTGAGGGAAACCACTGGAATGCCATGGAGTGAAGAAGAGAGTGTGGGGATGCGTGTGTGTTTCACCCTTACTTCTCACTCGTCTCTTCTTGGTGACCCTGGTTTATGGTGGTTTTTACAGCCCTTTGCATACTGTTGCCGGGCCACACCACCAGATCCCCCTCTCATCCTCCCCCTTCTCCCCTGACCACTGGAGGCCAGTAGGTCAGCCGGCCCTTCATGCCCCCTCACATCGATGGAGAGCACATCCAGGGGTCCTACACCCGTGTACTCTTGAGTCCGCCACATGGGCCGACTGTATTTTTCCCCATGTCCTACTTACGCAGTCATTTTTATTCTGAGGTATTTATTTATGGTTTACTTTGTTTCGCTCTCCGTAGGCTTGCATATCTTACTTGTGTGTTTCTGTGGGGTAATGTCTGTGAACAGGGCCTCATTGAAAAATAGTCCTAGGACCCTTTTCACCATCAGTTTGAATAATGCAAGGTCTGAGATGTCGTAGATCTTCCCCCACCCCCCCACCCCCGCTCCCAAGTGAGTCAGTCCAGGGCACACAGGTTTCTCAGACAGACCTGTGCTGTGCCTTAGGCTATGCCTCATTAGGAGCCTTTTTAAAGTCTGCCGCCAATATCCACGGACGTTACAATGGCATGTTATTCAACATGGCCGGTTTCTTTGTAAGGCGCCGTGCCATGCTGCAGGAGCATTCAGTAGGGCTTCTGTACGCTGATGAATAGTGGAGGGCCAGCACCATTACGCTGATCCAACCCAGAGCAGGGGTGTGTGTGTGTGTGTGTGTGTGTGTGTGTGTGTGTGTGTGTGTGTGTGTGTGTGTGTGTGTGTGTGTGTGTGTGTGTGTGTGTGTGTGTGTGTGTGTGTGTGTGTGTGTGTGTGTGTGTGTGTGGGGCTCCAGACTGCGACCAAATGGTCGCATTTTGCGGCCAAAATGTGAGTGTGCGAATGAATTTTACATCTGTAAATTTGCCCTTTTTCATTTTTACAGGTTAAACTGGGAAGGTGCGCATCAACGAATCCGGATCTGTAGCAGGCCATTGAGTGTGAGAAGGATAGGGAAAGGCCACTGTTCGTGGCTAATTTGTGGAGGGGGAGGGTCCTAGAGATTTAATATCGAGCGCCAGAAACGTCTCTGTGAGAAGGAGAAAGATTTCACAACCTGCTAGTGCTACGTGTGTTTGAACAATTCGCCAACTATTGACTCGTTCTTCCGACCTGTGGCTAGTGTTCCAGTGCTAGAGGCCTGCACAGGCCTTATTTTCCATCCCTTCCCCGCCTGTACCCGCAATAATTAAAAACGCATCCGACCCGTAGCGTGAATTTCATTCTGCACCCGACCTGCTATAAATTGATATCCGACCCGCAACTGAAGGAAAATTAGAAACATAAGATAGAACGCCGGGAATTACACTATGTGGTGTTTTGGCCTCGTGATTTAGATTGCTGTACAAAAAAAAACCACTTCCTCCACTGTTGACGGTTTTAGTTGACTCCTCCGCTCGTGAATAACATATCCAGCGCCGGAGAAGTCTCGCTCACAATCGCAAAACCCGCGTCCGACCCGGAACTGTGTCCGACACAGTACATTATTTTTCACCCGTTTCATCCAAATTGTGCGGGTCACCCGTTGTGTACCCGTGGGTACCCGAACCCGGTCAGGACTTCATGTGCCATAAAGGGCTTTTCACACGGGAGGTGTTTGTCGCGCCTGCTAATGCATTCTCAATAGAGCTCGTAAGTCCGCCCCTTCCGGTAGACTCCTATGGGACCTTTGAGATCATAAAAATATGAATGGGTTTCAATGGAGAGAAAGTTATTATTTTCTCTTCCCAGTCCTTATGTGCCCTGGATTACACATATGTTGTTTGTGGATTTAAATGATATTTTTTCATGTCAAGAGTTTGACCGTTTATTGTGCAATTCTTCAGTTATAGGCTGTAGAGAAAACACAATGAGAGACTACATGTCTCTATGTGACATCGCGCTCCCTGCGACTGGCGTGGACAAGACCAACAATCTCCCCATTGGCATAACTGAAACTCTCCACATGCCCCGACTTATAATGGTTTTCACCTCTTTCGATGCCGTTATATCCTCCCCTTAGAGAAGAGCGGTGAAGTGGAGCAGAGAGATCGCCATGACTGTACAAGAGTGGTGGTGACGTATATCATTTGCGTCGAGAGCAGCGAGGGGCTGTAGTTCACAAAGTGGCCTCACACAAATCCTAACATTATCAAACTTCCTCGCAATTTCTTTTTTTGTTTTCTTTGCATGAAAAATTATAATTTAAATCCACAAACGTGTGTGTAATCCAGGGCACACAAAGACTGGGACCAGAACATAATTACTTTCTCTCTATTGAAACCCATTCATATTTTACGATCCCAGAGGTCCCATGGGGGTCTACCGGAAGGGGCGTACTTATGAGCTCTATGGAGAGGAGAGCGGGCAAAGAGGAGACACAGCATGCTCGTCGAACGCATGCGCGCACACGTGGTATAGATAACAGTTGGTATAGATAAGAATAACAATAAATTATGACACTGAATTTGAAACCACACATTGTAATTTATGCATCTATTATCAAAGTATTTATTAGTAATGCAGTGAAAAAATTAGAAAATCACATTGGCATATTGATTTATGGTGTGCCCCTAAAATTTCTGGTTGTGCCCCGACAATTTTCAGTTAGGGGCCATAGTGCTCAAAAGTTAGTCTGGAGCCCTGGTGTGTGTGTGTGTGTGTGTGTGTGTGTGTGTGTGTGTGTGTGTGTGTGTGTGTGTGTGTGTGTGTGTGTGTGTGTGTGTGTGTGTGTGTGTGTGTGTGTGTGTGTGTGTGTGTGTGTGTGTGTGTGTGTGTGTGCGCGCAATGTTGTGTATAAGTTACAGCCCCTTTGCTTGTTTTGGGTCCCCCTTCGATCTGCTTTGGCTGTTGATCCATGAACAGCCAATCCCCTGGACGAGTCACTGCAGCACACACTGAACTTGAGATTTCCAAAAAATAAAGTTCTTGTTTTCTTAGATTCTTCTTAAATCCATCCCTTTATTATTTTTATTTTTCCTACTTTAGATAGAATTACTCCACGGTGTATATCAAAAGTAAGAAATGTAGCCCCTCTCTTGGTTTTATCCCTCCTCCCACCCAATGCTCCAGGTCGACTTGGGAGTATTACTGTAAAATCACCTATACAGCCCTTTAATAATAGAGCTAAGCTAACAAACAAAAAACAAGCCTCTCTGCTGAGCAATGACCAACATGACAAATTACAAGTGCCGAAAAGCAGAACTGAGCCACCCACAGTCTTAAGTGTTTGTATTTGTAGTGATAATGGCCAGGTTCTGGGTTACCGTCAGCGTAGCCGCGGCATTCGCTAACATTCGCTAACAGTGCCATAGGTTGCTTTGGCAATACACACTCTCTAACACACACACACACACACACACACACACACACACACACACACACACACACACACACACACACACACACACACACACACACACACACACACACACACACACACACACACACACACAGAGAGAGAGTGTGCTTTTGGACAGGAAGGTTAGTGCAACATTTCTGCTCTCTCTAATTAAGCAGAACAAACATGGTCTGATTCAAACATCTGCAGGACGCTGGAGGCAAGGGGAGGGGCAGAAATGTTGTTCGAAATGAGTATGATGAAAAAGTTAATCTCTTTCTATCACACCCTCTTCCCCAATGTCTGGCACACACTGGAGGGTTTTTCAAATTTAGAAACCACGGGAAGCCAATACACCTTAAGATAGTTTAGGATAAATGTGATGTTTCGGGCATTAAATGTGTGGAAGACAATGTTTTTTCCCAATGCAGCACACCCCAAACTAACTGATCCCAATCTCCTAAAAAAACATTCTTATTCAAAAAAACCCAAACTCTCGCAAATCACTCTTGCAACGGCAAAAATGTGTCTTCAGCGCAAACAAACATGGGGGAAACATGGAACTATAGACAAGTCTGCACTATTCTTTTTTCTCTTCATGAACTGTGGGCCCCCTCTCAAAAGCTTTCAATAGCTTACTTTGGGGGACCCATTCATACATGCAAAAGGATAATTGCGGATGTCCAACTAACCTAAATTGTTTATGTTAACCATTTTGGCAAGGTATGAATAAAAACTAAACTTGGGAGTCTGGGAGACAACGTGAAAATTAGGGGTGGGAAAAATAATTGATTCCTCGATGCATCGGAATTCTCTTTAGAATGAGTCCGTCTCGATGCAGATAAGTTAATAATCAGAGTTTTAATTACAGTTTTCTTCATCTGCTGCAACATTCTGTACGCCAGAGACTGATAATTGTAGTAATTTCAAATGATTTAATTTATCTTCAATTTGTATTGGCCAATCTGATTTGTCTTGACGCGATCGCGATTCAGCTTACGCATACTGGTGCACGCAAACTTACAGCAAGAAACAAGAACGACAAACAAGTTCTTATTCCTATTATTGACTAAGAGCAGCTTTTTCTTTAATGACATAGAAAATTAAGATTAGAAAGAAAAGAAAACTGTTCTAATGCAAGCTGCATTGATTATTGCATTGTTCATAGAAAGTCATATTTGTAACAAAAGCTTTTTCTCTAATAAAATATGAGATAAGGTAAGGTAACTCATCTGTTGATGTCTTTAATGATCATCACAAAAGTTTACAAAATGCCAAATAAAACCCGACAAACTATATTTTGCTACGATACTTGATTTGGAACATCAACTAACGCCACTAACCGCTCGGTGAGTTGCACATTTCTGAAAATGAAAGCTAGGGTTATTTTAAGGACAGGTTTGTGAATGCCCGTAGCCAGATATTCTGAAGCAGGCAGGGGCGATTTGAAATAAGCCAAATACCCGAAACAGGCCCAATAGTCAAAAATTTCGATGCAACCACTCTTATTTCATCCTAGATAACCCAAAAATGGGGCTCAATGTGCTAAATGCCGGAATTGACCTTTAACATATCTCTTTCATACAACACTACATTCATGGTTATAACATCAGGGTGCTGGTCCTCTTTGACTCTCTCTCTCTCTGTCCCGTCTCTCTCACTGTCTACTCAACCCCCCTCTTTGCCCGTTCTTCCCTCCCCGTTGATGGGGCTTCGCAGGCTGAACCCTGGCTGACCCGTCTGTGTTCCTCGTAAATTATGAAGGTCCCCTCCCTTCGACTCCTTGTGGCAGATAGCAATCCAAACAGTTCTCCCGCAGAGCGGAGGAGGAGGGATAGGAGGTGGGGGAGGAGGAGGAGGAGGGCATTGTAGTTGGATGAGTCAGGCCCCCATGGTGTGTGTGTGTGTGTGTGTGTCTGTGCGTGCATTGGTGTGTGTGGCTGTGTGTGTCGGTGTGTGTGTGAGAGAGACTTAAGTGATCATTTCTATAAATAAAGATCGGCTACTCTTTCATTTGACATTACACGTCGCGTCCCACAAAGAATCCCATTTGTCGCGTTCTGGGGCATATATACCCGGGTTTGATTTGTGTCCTTTATGAGGGCATTAATTATAACCACAGGAGTTGGCCCCAAAGGCACGCAGCTCATTTATTTCTGCTTTCTCTTTTAGACCGAGGGAAAAGGATTTACGCAACTGGTTCGAGAATAACACTTGGCGCAACACTTCATTTGGTCTGACTTATTAACAGGCCAATAAACAGCACGCTGATGCTAGTTGCATTAACCGCTGTCAAGAGTCTGCAATAGCAAGCTTGACTTCAAGAAGGAGATGGAGGCCTTTGAAGTCCTCCTCTAATCTGGGAGCACACACACGCACGCGCGCACACACACGCACACGCACGCACGCACACACACACACACACAACCACACTTCCTTCCTTTCCAAATCCAAGATGTTCATGGTTAATGTTGGCTGCCCTTTCAAAAAATTGTCTCTTTATAGTTGTTTTTACTGTCGATAGAATTGACTAGCAAGACCCAACTGTTGGCTAAACATCAAACATGCATGAACACAGCCTGATAAACTGGGAACAGGTAGAAATGGGACACTCTCAGAATCAATCACGTGCACGTATATACATTAATGCATTGGGAACAGATGGGGTAGCAGTGTGTTTATCATGATCCAGTAACCCCATAACTCTAGAAGAATATTATAAAAATAGATATCATACACTTAGTCTGTGGAGGCCTGTCGTTTGGCTTCTGGGAAATTGATAATTCATTGTCGTAACTGCTGATTGATGGACAATGTGAAAATAATGTTGATCATTTCAATAACAAACGTTTGACCTCGGCCATCACCTTTTTCCCTCTCTGACTTTTACTCGCATTCTCTTTTTAATCGCCCCGCGGGATTACCTCAAACTTTGGCCCTTTTTTAACATCTTTCTTTCTGTCTGTCCTTCTCCTCTTTTGTAAGTATGGAAAACTGGATCAAAAAGACCCATAGAACCGGGATCAAAGGGCTATCATAAGGTTGTGGTGTTTTAGCGTCAGATAAGATCTGATCTCCGTCATGGGAACGGAGGTCTCCGGCACACACTGACCCGGGGCATAATCGTCCGAATTATCGTCCATGTGCAGTCCTAAGGCCCAGGGAGATGCCAGCAATAGGCCACTGAACGACACTGTGGGGAATGGAGGCGGTGATTGAGTGCAGGCCCGCTCTGCAGTTCTCGCCCGATGGAAACCGCGCCCCGGCTGCCCCCATCAGACATCGCCAGAGCAAGAGAACCTTCTGACCGTCTGACCTCTGACGACCTGCCATGGTAGACATCAGAGAGCGCTCTTCCAGACCCCACTTACCCACCCCCTCACTTTCCCAGTCCGCCAAAACCCCCACCCCCCGCCCCATCCCAACCAAGCTTCCCAGACACCAGTTGTGAATGCTGGACATGGGGGGTGCAGGGAGTGGGGGGGCTGCAATTTCTGGGGCGATGTAGTGGGTGTTGGTGAAGAAATTCAGACAGCCAGAGGGAGAGAGTGAGAGAGAGAGTGAGGGTGACAAATCATTTAATTCCTTAGATAAGATCAAGAAAGCATAATGTCATGGGGCCCTGGCACCAGGCTTGGTATCAGGGCCATGTGTATTGATGACATAAATGTGAGTTAGTTTTAAAGTACAGTGTCGAGGTGGATTTGGACTTGTGTTCCAAATCTTTGGAATTCTTGGATTTGTGTTCCAAGACCACGCAGGTCTAGGCACTGATCTAGATGTGTCTGGTGTGGAAAATGGATGGATTTGATGAATTCCTAGAACCAACATTGGTTCTCTGGTACTCGGAGTACCTGGACTCTGGGTCCAACAAGACCCTGTTTTGTTCACAGACGGCGGATGCTGTCAAATCTATCTCACACCCTCCTTCACACTCTTCCACACATCTATTGCTCTCTGTCTCTCTCTGTCTCTCTATCTTTTATACTGACGGATGCACTTTGACGAATGAATAATGGGGCACGTACACAAACACGCATCAGGACACATGCACATACAACATCTCCAGCCCTCCCTCTCTCGGGTCCGTCTCCACAAGAGGATTATACAGCAGGACAGTGGTGGACGAAGTAGTCAGACCAAGTACTTGAGTAAAATTTAAGATACCCAGTGTAAAATATTACTCCAGTAAAAGTAGAGGTACTCCCTTTAAACATCGACTGGAGAAAAAGTATAAAAGTACTTGGCTTTAAATATACATAAGTATCAAAAGTAAAAGTAATTTGGTGTAATGTAATTCCAATGTCTTGCTATGCCCTTTATACACTCATTTAGGGTTAAAATAAACCCCACTAACACCACGCTAAATACAATGTTTTCTGTTTGTGATATCTGGATACTGATATCATTTGAAATTATCATAATTACCTCTATGTGTTACTTTAGATTGGACAGCCTTCTCTGTCTGCTTCTCAAGCAGACAGAGAAGGAGTCTTTGTCTGAGTCGTTCTCCCTTTCAACTACTTCAAATTGTTTGCTTAAATGTGGCCGTGGGGACTCAATTTCAATATCTGGCGCTTCTTCATTATTCATTATTGTGTGTTGGCTATAAACCTCAAACATGACAGCAAAATTTGAAGGCTGAACAGAACTATGAGGACAGATGAAAAGTTTGGAGAAACCGGCCCAACTGCACGATTCACGATATGTTCTGATTGGTACACTTGCATGCGCACTCATTTGGATCTGTCACTTTATTGTCTATGGTCACGCATGCTACACACACACACACACACACACACACAGACACACACACACACACACACAGTCAAGCGCGCAGGGGCAACGCGCATACAGACACACATGCACAAACGTGCACACACACACACCCTCGCACTCAGGGGCCAAACGCAGACACACACACACATGTGCGCACAATCACATTCATGCGCACAGGGGGAACGAGCAGGTACACACAAACACACACAGCATGCATGTCTTGGAAAGGAACGTTGAAAGGAACGAGTGGAGTAAAAAGTATGTTTGATGATGAGTAAAGCTACTAGGGGAAATGTAGTTGAGTAAAAGTACTCACAAAGTCTCACAAAATAATGCTACTCAAGTAAAGTACAGATAGGCTAAAAAGTTACTTAAGTAAGGTAACGAATTACTTTGTCACTGTCCACCACTGCAGCGGGATACTTTGCACCACAGTTTGAAAATAATAAAAATGAATACCAGAGAACTGGAACACCTCTGCACCAAGCACAGAGTATTATTTGACCTCTTGGCCTCTCTTTCTCTACGCTAATTACATTTATATTCAGCTTTTCACATTTCTGTTCAACTCCCTTCTCTCTTCCTCCCTCCCACTAGGGATATGTTTTTCTAAGGGATCCTTTTATAGGTTATTTCGTGGAGTTTTCAGGGTTTTTAATAGTTTAGATTAAAATTAATGTTTTATTTCGATCGATGACTCTACTGAGGTCAGGAGGGAACGTCTCGGAACAGGGATCAGGGCGGATTACGGTCGGCCTGACGATACGGTAACAAACGGACATGCCCTTTTACCACGCTACATTTTCCGGCCAATAATTCAAGGTTTGCACTTTATTAGCAGAGCCTGGGGGAACATTTCAGACTCCTTAATATGTAAACAGAGCCATCTAACTCTTTGTAAGTGTCACGCATACATATTTGGTCTGTTTGCTCTGCCTGGGGGCTCGTGAATGGCTTCCAACAGCTCGCTATCTGTGTGTGAATGTTGTAACGTTGAGACTTCTGGAGAGGGCAACTGTTTCTAAAGCAAACCTGTGGAAAAGCCACATTAAAGTGTGTGTGTGTGTGTGTGTGTGTGTGCGTGTGCGTGTGCGTGCATGTTTATGTATGTGTTATTAGCAGAGACTAGCCCATCATTCCTCTTAAGTAGCACCCCGGCATCAGATGTGATCTCATACACATCTCATGTGCCGCCGTCTAAAGTCTTCTGGGCGGGGTGTACATGACAGGGCGGGGGGGTTGCAAGGTCTGCTCGCGGATTAATGTGTCAGGAATCCGGTACTTTGCCAGGTGAGTGGTCTGCTGATTTATTACTGCTGATGCTGCTGATATGACGGATGAGGCTACTGGTGTTTGTCTGTCTGTTGGAACTGCTTGTTCTTTATCCTATCTCCAGGCTACAGTGTGTTCACGGAGGCTGGGGGGGTTCTCTGTCTAGATTAGTATCTACCAATCACAATTCTGCAATGCTGGGTGTAATCTGGTTTCACTAGAAATTAGGTGGTTAAGCACAATTCGATGACAGCCCTTATCTTATCATCTGTGCATGAGAAATGCTGGCAAAAGCTTTTCTGGTTTGTTCTTGTTCACACCAGTATTAAGAATGTATTTTGCAGCCAACATTTTATAATCATTTGTAACCTTTCTTTGTATAGCAAGCAATTGCTGTCCAGGCTGTACATAAACCACATTGATACTCTCTCCCACACACGCACCAAAGCAGAGATCATAACTCTTTGTCTTCCTAACCTCTCTATCTCTCTATCTCTCTATCTGCACGGTGTCCTTATGGTTTGCTGGAGGAGTATCTCTCCATCCCTCTGGCACATGCATGCCAAGTCTCGGGCCATGAGAAGCATGACCCTCTATATAATCAAGCCCTGCGCCACCGCTGCCGTCGTGGTTCAAGTCATGCCCTGATAAAAGCTCTTTCCCGTGGGGTACCTTGTCTCACGTTCCTGTATCCCTCCCTCTCTCTGGGTTCCCTGGCCTCCGTCCTTCTTTGTTCTTCATCTCCAGGCCGAAGTACGAACGTTGTGTAACGCCGTTCGATGGATTACATTCAGGGAGTTGATTAGACCTGACTACTGGGACTGTTGGGGGAAGCGGGATACCCGGTGGAGATCTTTTCCCTCATTGCTGTTGTGCCCAGTATAAACCATTGACAACAGACAAGAATTGTCTATCTTGCGAGCTGTGTAGCTTACGGTCCATTGTAGTCCAAAAGAAAAAATGAAACCACATGGGTGTCCTGTTACTCCATTAGTCTGTTCAACCCACCCAGCATGTGATATACGTCACATCTAAGACCCACATACCAATGTGGCCCAAACCAGAATAGAAAATTATATATTCCGCCTTGCAGCGGAACATACGTCTGTGTTACTGAAATATTTTCAGGCTTGCACTCTGATAAACGTGAGAAATATGTCAAGGTAGCGCTGCGGTGCCTATGTCCACAGTCTGAACAGCCTAATGTAATTTTCTACTCCATTGGATCTTCAAAGAAAAACGATTGACCCCGACCCTTAAGCCCCGACAGCAAATTGAAGCAACTTGAGGAACCAGGGTCTGCAACTCTCATTAACCCCAACCTTATATGGTCGTCCAAGCCTGTGTATTCCTAACAGCGGTGAAACCCGAAAAAAAACATGTTTGGAATAAGATACCTTCCTCTATGCGTGGCCGTTATCTTACTCTATTAGCCCATTTTAATGTTGTCCCTAATAATAATAATATGTTGGTGTTGGAAGTATGAAACCCAAACTGGCCGGTATCTTTCTTCTTCACTTTTCTTTAATAATCGCTGACATTATTTTTCTTAAATCCACAATGTTACTTTTTTAACCGCCTATTGACTCGTTCTCTGCTCTGCACCACCCCCTACCTCCTCGCCAACCTGCTACGTACCGCGCCACATACTAAGCTAGGAGAAACCCGGTAATAATTAGCCTCTAATGACTGGGTCCAGCGGTTGTACCGCCACAAGCGCTTACCTGCCCCCGCTGGTTGCTTGCAACCAGATGCTGCTCGGGCTACTCATCAGCCCCGTCCCATATGGGAAACGCTGGGCCCGGGCCAGGAGGGGCTGTTAAGTGGCCCGTGCTTGAACCCTCGACACACTTTAATGAACCCTGCTTACGGTAGATGGTCCGTAGAAAGCGGCAGTCCCCCGAGCGCCGTGCTAGCTGGCTGAAACACATTGTGTTGGAGGAGAAAGAGCAGGTGAGTGTAATGTGGAATGCTGTTGGGAATCTTTCTGTTTGACCCATTCCATGTCGGAAAATGCAATCCAGCGCACGCATACACAGACAAACACTCATAACGTGTGCTTAAAGAGCTGTGTATAAGAGGATACGGGTGTTTTACCCTTTTTGATCTCGGCTGCACTTCTTCAATCCAGGCTTGTGAGGAAGGCCTCCCGTGTGTGGGTCCATGTGTGTTCACATGGAGGTCTTTAACAAAGGATTAAATTGACAAGTCAAGTACTCGGGAAGATGAAGAAAACTGTGATTATGGTGCATCGCTTTCTTTGTTTAACGTAACCCGGGTGATAACACTGTGGCAGGTACCGGTCCCATCCACACTTCGCTGATTTGTTTTGAAACACGTTGACATGTTGACAACAGTTGACATGGTAATAACTGTGTCGCTGGAGTCTGTGGTAACTGTTCCTATTCAAAACCAGGATGAAAAGTCAAAAAATAGGATTTGGATTGGATCCCATAGAGGGACATTCCTCTCAACCCAATGCATAATCCATTCGTCAATGAATATGCAGCCGTGCCGCAAACGATGAGCTACGACTCCCTGTAGAAAAGGATTCTGTTTCTGACTTACTCTACAGTACGGCCTCTCTGTTCGTCTCATTCCAGAAATGTATTCATTGGCACTGAATTTCTCTCTCTCTCTCTCTCTCTCTCTCTCTCTCTCTCTCTCTCTCTCTCTCTCTCTCTCTCTCTCTCTCTCTCTCTCTCTCTCTCTCTCTCTCTCTCTCTCCTCTCTCTCTCTCTCTCTCTCTCTCTCTCTCTCTCTCTCTCTCTCTCTCTCTCTCTCTTTTTTCTCCTCTTTTTTCTCTTTTCTCCATTCGACAGTGTATCTGTATTTAGCTTGTCACTCCCAGGGAAAGCCCTCTCTCCTTTCTGGCCAATGGCTTCCCCTGAAGCGGAACTTGAAGCTTCGACTTATTCCATCCAGAATCATCATTCATGCTGCTCTCCACTGACACAAAAGGCAAGAGGAGAGAGAGCGAGAAGCCCGCAGCGACAGAAGGCCAAAGAAAAAACTCACTTACATTTCTCAACTTTGCTATTTTGCCCTTGCCTTTGTATGTTCCTGCCCGTCAATACACCTTTGATACTACTCAAGATATGCTGTTATTTTGCCAGCATCTCACATTGTGTCACATTGTTTGACACGGGTTGGGTCAACAAATATCTCACCATGATCATGTTTAGAAATTCTTAGGCAGAATCTTGAAGCCATTGAATCCCATGCAACAGCCACAGGAGCACTGTGTTAACATTTAATTTATCTTTCATGACAATTTATCACCCAATAAATTTTTGCTCACAAGGTGCATCCCTCTCTTCCAATGCCTCGCCCACTTAGCCCACTTGGCTGCCGTACAGGAAACACACATGTAGTCAATCTTGTGTGTTCACAGATGCTGCAGTTCCGATGGTTCATATAAATTGAATCCAACTTTGTGTTTTCCTTCTCTCCGACTCTGCGAGTACACTCAGAGAGCAGAGAGCTGATAAATAGACTACACATATTAGTTAGACAACGTGTACAGACTAAAAAATGATCAGCAGATGATGTATCTTCCAGAAGTTTTTTCCTTAGATGAAAATCTTCAGGGAACATGATTGCAATAGTTCTTTGCAAATAAATAAATATGGTTGCAATCAATTATTGTTGGCTTAAATTAACTCTTTTGCGAAATTTAGCTCTTGGAACTCCATTCTGCGGTAGAGATTCCAGGTGTAGCCCATCTTGGGAAGACATGATCGTTCATGTAGACTTAAGATATATATCTGCTGTCAGGACTTGGCAAACGCTGTGGAGATGAGCTTAGCAATGTCTCTCCATGCACGTTGGAAGAGGTGTGTGTGTGTGTGTGTGTGTGTGTGTGTGTGTGTGTGTGTGGTGTGTGTTGTGTGTGTGTGTGTGTGTGAACGCATGTCTGTATGTATTTATCAAGCAGAAATCTGGAAGCAATCTCCCCGGTCATTGAGAGGAGCAGAGCTGTCCTGCCTGCCCAGCCAAGCAGTGGGATTAGCTGGTAAAAGATGCCGTCTGGCACTGGCTCCTCACACCGCTGCTTTTCCCATCATTTCACCAACACAGCATGACCAAGTGCTCTCTTGCTCTCTCGCTCTCTCTCCTAAACACCGGGACGTCTCAAGGGTCTAATCCTAAACGATGTGCACCCATGAAGTAAATATAAAAGGCCCTACGATGGGGTTGGGTGAGGGGGAGTGAAGGGGCTGGATGAACATGGTCTGAATTGTGATCCCCAAATAGCCTGCGTACTTCGCACCCTGCTGTAGGCGCCTGACGATCGCTGAGTCCACACTGTTAAGCACCCAACCCTTTACCACCCATGCTATCACCCACCCAGAATGTGCTCATCAGTTCAGGGGGAGATGTTTTGAGCTCCACCTCTCCAGTCGGTGATATGGGGGTGTTTCATAAGGAGCGATCGATGGGTGGAGCTATATGTTCATCTCACGGTTTAGAAAGCCCATTACCACTGCCTCATTCAATAGGACCACTGTTTTTGCTGTGTGCAACCGCTCATGCAAATTTCACTCGTTGACATTTGCAGTGATCAACTACAGTGGTTTTGTTGATTCATAGTTGACCTGGTCCCTATGTCTGCTGTAAATGGTACTTCTCCCAGGGTATCTGGCACTTGTTGGGTAATTCAACAAGTGGCTCATTGGTTTATGCTCACCATAAAACAGTTAAGCATGCTAGTTGGAGAAAGAAATTCAAATGTAATCAAAAAGCTCCAATCCCAACCAAACCAATCCTAATCTCTGACATGAGGGAGGAAGAATGTGTTGTCGCGAGTCATTGTGTGACTTATTGGGATAGGGGACTGTGCTAGCCACCCCGTGATTCAACAGCCGCTGATTAGCTAACTAACTGAGTTAGTTGATTAGCCATTCACTGATCGGTCAGGAATGGCAATGCTTGGGCTGTTTGTGTGTGTGTGTGTGTGTGTGTGTGTGTGTGTGTGTGTGTGTGTGTGTGTGTGTGTGTGTGTGTGTGTGTGTGTGTGTGTGTGTGTGTGTGTCTGTGTGTGCATGTATGTGGATGCTAATAAAGAGGCCAATTGTTTTTTATTGTAGAAATCACACCAAGCCACTTTCCCCTCTGTGGCAGTCACACAAATGCCTAACCTACAATTGATAATAAACTTCTTTGCCAAGTTAAGAGGCCACAGGGAACGGAGTGAGACAAATCATACAAGGGATTACAATTTCTGTGTCTGTGTGTGTGTGTTCTCAGGGGTGGACTGGGCAAAGGAGAAAATGACAGAGGTGGTGTTTGATGGCAGCTGGGTAATGAGCTATTAGCAGAAGGCAGTAAAACAGGCAGGAATGTTACTGCTGCTGCTGCCACCGCTGCTGGGCCGGAGGTCTCCATTCGGAGACGACACGCAATGACACGGAAGAAAGAGGGAGGGAGATTAGGGCTGGAGGATGGGAAAGATTTGATAAGCAAGAAGGGCGGCGAGATGGATGAAGAGACGTTGGCTAGAAACAAAAGGGAATACTTGTCTCCCAGAGGCCGGCTCTAACGGTGCGGGGTGCAGGGGAGCAGGTCAGCAGCATGGAGTCATTCAGGGGCCAGCTCTGTGGTGACCGGCAGAGAGATGAGATAATAGGAAGCGATCGGGGTCACGGTGAGCCACAGGGAGTGGTAAAGAGTGGCAGGGCAGTAAATACCCTTCTGGCTGGTCCCTCTTGACTAGGTCATAGGGCCGCGCTGGGGTCTGCATAGAAAAACATTGTGTAACAATTAAAGTCAAAATAGAAAGCTCAATTTCTTTTTTTTAAAGGAAAATCGAACATGCCCCCCAATCAAATGTGTGTGTGTGTTCTGTTAAGATGGTTGATTGGTGTTGCCTGTTAGCCAAAAACTGCCTGTAACAAGTAGGTTAAGAAGCCAGTTCATGTTTACATCATAGTTAAAATATTTTCGAAATTTCAGTTAAGATTTGGACCAGGCTGTACCATTGCACTGTGATGTTCTTATTCTTTTGTTAATTTTTTTGCACCCAATGATTATCATTTTAGTTAACTTCAAAAATTCCGCAACCCCACGATATGACTTTTCGTCTGAAGTTTTTCTTGAAATACCACAATGCAGCATAGTGTATATTATTGGTAGAGACACATTCCACATATAGGCTATTGACAAACAAGCTCTGCGGACAGCGAGAGCCGAGTTTTATTTTGGGAAGACAGGGATTATGTGGCTGCCATTCTGTCAGACCTTCCAGCAGTGAGCTAGTAAAACATGTATCACACACACACACAAACACACAATCACAGGAAAACACGAACACACACACAGTAAGACATGGAGATTTAAAGGCAGTCAGACAACCTGTCTTTGCCAAATTAGCCAGATGCCAATCAGAGAGGAGGGAGTGCCTACGGCAACAAGGAGGGAACAAAAAGGGAAATTTCCAGCTGTTACCATATCATGTTTGACATCAGTGACTTGTCCTCAACCCTCTGAACACACACACACACACACACACACACACACACACACACACACACACACACACACACACACACACACACACACACACACACACTTTGTAGTACCTGCATCGCCGTTGGGCTTCTTCTCCTTATTTAGAGACTAGCAGCCAAGACAAGCACAAACACACATCTACACACACACGCAAACACACACACACACACACATCTATGCGCGCACACACACTTTGTAGTACCTGCATCGCCATTGTGCTACTTCTTCTTATTTAGAGACTAGCAGAAAAGACAAGCACATGCACATCTACACGCAAACACACACAAATCTATGCGCACACACACACACACACACACACACACACACACACACTTTGCACCATCATTGGGCTACTTCTTATTTAGAGACTAGCAGCAAAGACAAGCACATACACATCTACACACACACACACACACACACTATCACACACACACACACACACACACACACACACACACACACACACACACACACACACACACACACACACACACACACACAGAAACACACCACGATACAGTTGAATTAATTAAACAGGGAATTAAGAATTGTTGCATTTCTTGAATTACAACGAATTAGCAGGGAAACTGCTAACTTCTGTGTTGCGGTGTGTGCGGCGGCCCGGGGGCCTCGGCCTGTCGTTCGCCCACATCCTCACAGGGTATGGCAGTAACTTGTAAAAGTTATTGTGGGGCGTGCAAATTAATGAGACCCTTGCTGCTTTTATATGCTTTCCCGCTCTGTGCTTTGTTTGTGTCCGTTTCACATCCACTGCCTGCCTCTCATTTGACCTCTTCTTTTATCGCCACAGCTCAATCCTCTAATGGTGAAGGTCCCATCCCCTGCTCGTTGGTGCTATCGACCCCGGCATATCCCACTTCCGTGTTCCTTCCATTTATCGCTATGTTCTCCTCCAACTCTCCATGGCTGTGTCGTCCATCTCCTCTGCTATCCTCTTTCCTGCCCCCAGCTGTTACGCCCTGCAAACCGTATCGCTGACCTCCCGTCTGAATCGTCTGCCTCTCTTTCCCAACAGACGGAAACCATTATACACCCGTCAGGGTTATCCTTTACTATGTGTAAGGCATGCCTTTTCTGTTAAGGGACCATTGATACTTCGCTACGGGTATATGAGCAGATCACGCAGTACAAATCAATCTTGTGCCTCTAGATTCCTCAACGTCCACCGACCCTCCACAATGCTCGGCAGGCAGAACCAAGATAAGGAGAAGTGGGGACAGTGGGGGTATGAACCTTTTGCGGTGGTCGCAAGTTACGTTCATAATTACCTCAATGCAATGCGCGACCTGCTTCGCTGCTATTCATAAATAATTGACTAAATGACCTGTCCTTTTTCTCATTCTTTCTCCCTCCTGTCCACCCTGGCTGCCTGCCTGCCCCTCTCCATTATTCTGTGGAAGTAGAGCACAGTTCTGAAGGCCTCTCTACGATAATGACAGTGTTGGTACATCCGTAGAACCCTGCAATCTTATCTGGCTCCACGCTGCCCGGCCTGGCCTGCGGTGTGCGGGTGTACATACACAGAGAAAAGGTTATTAGAGGAGATCTAAAATAAAAAAGAAATATATATATGTGTATGTATGTGTGTGTATATATATATATATGTATATGTATGTATATATATGTGTGTGTGTGTGTGTGTATCCATAAACCATTTGACACGATCCTTTTAATCACTACGATCAGAACTTCAAAGTTCACATCAAATTATCCTACCTTTTTTGGAGCTTCTCATGAATTGAATGTTAACGTCACAGACCTTTTGATTTTCAATGTTCCATTGCATGGTCTTTGTCGCAGCTTCAATCAGGGTCCTATTGGCCCGAAAGCCAATAGGACGTCGTTCCAGAAAGAAATACAACTTAAATACAAAAAACACCCTTAACAACATGGATAATGAGCAAACCCTATCTGGACCTATACGCAGACGCTTTGGGAAGCAGAACTTTGTCAGTTCGTATAACGTTGGGCAGCCCCTTTCTCCCGGCCACTCAGGCAGTCTTAATGGTTGCTAGCAGTGGCGGTTCTACGTCCATTACGCCCCGGGCAAAACTGGACTGAAGTCCGTAGGGTCACGGTTTTGTATCGTGACCCTACGGACTTGTGCGCCTGCAGCTAGAGGGGGCGCTCTTACCCCTACGCTCAACCCTCTCCCACTTCTCTCACACAACCATTCACCTCACGGCACAATAAAAGAGGGTAGCGGGGTAATCCAAAAGTGTTCTCAAGTCAGCAACAATTTTATAGAGTTTATATAAAATAAATTAAATGTTGATGCCGACATCCACACACATTGACACACTTGCACACATCCACATAGGCATTATATTTTTCCAGCAGTACTAACATTATCATAAAAACGGAAAAGGAGAATGATCCTCTGTGTGCCATTAACAGAACACGGCACGTTGTACAAGCTTATACTCTGGAAGTGTTTGGAATGTTATGACTGCCTAACTACCTTTGTTTCACCGCTACCAGGCTGAATGGAAAGCAACGGTTTCTTCTGGAGGGACCTAGTCGTAACATCTGGCAACGGCAAAAGAGGCACATAAATAGTGAGATCAGGGCTGGGTGTTTAAAGGTCTCAGGTCTCCTAATGTTAGGGGATGAAAGAGGGCACACTAATGGGTGGTTAGATGGCGGGGTGTAGATTACATGGCACTCAACTTTCCGCTGCCCACTGTAATAATCCAAGACCAAGGCTTGTTTCTGGCTTCATGGTCATTCTGGTTGACTGTCGCTGCTCTATCCTGTCGCATTCGCTCGTTGTCTCTCTCCTTCTCTCTTTTTATCTCTTCAAAATGCAGGGCACTGCAAGGCACCCCGCCTGCAGAAAACCTTGCTAAATAATAGCGCTTGCACTGGATTCTCTCTTGACAATCCCTGTGATGGAGTGATACTTTTCAGCTTCTAATCGAATTAAAGCGATGATATCACGTTGCATTGATGAAATAAGGGCTATAAAACACAGAACAGCCTCATGTGTGATTTAAGAACACAATGGATTATTGTTAAGAAGGCCAAGTGGTCCCACTTGGCCTGCTTGTCTCTGTTTCGAACCAGGGATTTCTACAGCACACTAGCCAGCGAAGATCGGATTGATGGAAGAAATCATGGTTATTGATATTTGATCATGGCGTGAGCAATAGCAATAACTACGTAATGTCTGAGGGATCTAGCATATACTAAAGTGAAGGTATTATCTGCGTGAGTTGTGCTCAACAGATGGCCAGCTTGTATCATCTTGATTCCCTAGAAATGACTTCCACACAGCATGTGTTTTGCACTACACATTTTTACCATTCATTTATTTGCATGATGTAATCTGGATCAGGACTTTGTCTGTTTAGGGCTTAGTCTTTAACAGTGTTGGCCATCATGATTGCAGGAAAATATTTTCTGGTACCTATCTTAATGTTATGACTTTTGTGGATACATAACATTACAAATACATAGATTACAAATGAAAAATAAATTCCTTTACCTTCGGTCATCACAGCCACTTCACTGTAGATGTAGTAAGGCATTAACCCAAAACACATTTTTCCCAACAGTACGGACCATACCTCACACTTAATACATGGCTTTTTCGAGAGAAAATACCTTGACCGAATTCTATCAGCAAGCCTCATTGGAAGATTTGTGCGAACAAGACAAAACAATTGCCCACTCCCTATCCATCTGAGTGTTTTTTTTGTAAACCCCAACCCAAATGTGCCCACATTGTGCTTCATGCTGTGCTCTCCAGAGCCTTCTCTGTATCCTGCCCTGAGGAGGAAAAGCTCCATAAACCCAGAGGGCTTCTAAGGCCTGGGGCCCCCCAAGGATCCTCTTCCTGTGGTCTTCGCCCCCTTCGTGTATGTCCTTAGATAAAGGAAAGCACAGAGTCTCTGCAGCAACATGCTCAGCATATTCTTGATTTACAGCACGAAGAGGGGACCTTTTTGTCCCGACCAGCACCCTGTAGAAGTCCTTTACCTCTCAAATTCAGAGAGATGCAATTTGTTGGATTCCAGGTCCTGACAGGAGCCCAGACAGACATGGATCTATTCAGTGTGTCTGAGTGTTAATTTTCTCCTCTCCTTGCTGTCTTGCCTCACTGTCACTCTGGGCTTTATTAAATTAGCCAGTCAATGTTGCCTGGAATGGGCCCTGCTAATTGTAGCAAACTGGGATCATTTGTTTAGTTTTATTTTTTGGGGTAATTCAGGAGAAAGGACCATGTGGACATTGCTTGGGTTCCGAAATATCATGTTAGCTTCCTAGTTTCTATAAATATTGTTTTGGCTGTCTATTTCCTATAAATATTGTTTTGGCTTTCTAGTTCCTAGAATTATCCTGTTGACTACCTAGTTCCACAGTGATTTTGTAGATCAGGTTCACTTGATAAATACCTCTCTCACACACACTTCACACACACACCTCGCATAGGCAATGCTAGTCGGACCCTGTTCAGGTTTCCATTTCCTAGCCCTCTGTTTAATCATCCCACATATGGAAGCAATACGGGATATCGCCGTTTGTTCCAAGCAACTTGCTCTTGTGGACAGTAAGCTAGGATACATTGTGGTGTTTCAAAGGCCACTGGGGGCTGTTTTTGACAAGTATTCCCCAAAAAGCAGTTTCTTCCTGTTAAGTCAAATTCATTTCAGGTCTCATGACCCAAAGTTTACTCTCGATGTGAAATTGTAAATTTTTTATTCTTTTCATCTTTTTTTCGCCTATTCACCCACACTTGCATTTCTGTGAACCCATAGCATAGCCTCTGTTTGCTGGTACCCGAGAGTTACTTTGACAGAAGATCCTGTGCAGCTTGCAGACGTAGGCTGCTGAATCCATCTATGTTGTTTAATGTAGATGTTGGGAAGGTTTAAAGTGAAATTACTTTAACCTTTCCACCAGCATGCTTGTTAAATTTAAACAAATGTCAAGAAGATAGATGGTATGGATGATACTTTTGTCCTTCCCCCGAATTCACATCCAGTGGTTTTAGTGGCCGTCGTTGGCTAATGTTTAAACCCTTTGTTTGTGTGTCGTGTCTGTGTAGCTGAGCCATCTGGCTGTCCTCTCTGTACCGCCTGACAAGCCTCTGGTCAGGGTGATAAAACGGCTTATGACTGCGTCGGACGTTTACCTTGTGCTTCCCAGCTCCTTGTTTAGGCCTCCAGTCCTCCTCCATTGAATCCAGGCAGGGCCTCTCTGTCCCTGCACCGTCGCCCTATAAGAACCACAGGGTTTAACTATTTGCTGTTTGATTTTGGATATTCTCTGTCTTCAGATTTGGGACTGTTGTACTCTTCTCTATGTAAATCCTGTGTTCTCTCTCAAATAAAAATAATATGTTCAGGCTAAGTGATGCTTAGGTTCAACTCTGAATAAAAGGACTAGGACAGGGCATCAGGACTGTATCCCTCCTTCTCGAATAGTATGTTGAGCTTGTCAAGGACCAAAGGAGTACTGCAAGGGGTTGTAGTTGGGGGGGGCTGATCAGGCCTTGACCCGGAAAGACCCCCCCACTCCCTCTCCCACCCGCCCCAAAGTAGCTAGACTGGGGCTTTGGCGGCAGGTTGGAGTGTTTTTTTTAATATTTTTTCTTACCTGTAGCTCGGACAGCAAAGTCTGATAGCTCGGCCGGGGACCGCTCTTAAATGTGGCTTTGGTATTGCGGCGGAACAAAACATCCTGTGTCTCGCTTGGTTTGCAAACCTCTTCCTAACTTCTTAAAATTTGAGTTAACATCACCTGAAAGAAATTGGCAAACTAAAGGAGGATGGGTAGCCTTAAGCACCCGGACTCCATGTGTTTCTCACTATAGGCTCTCTTTGTTTGGTGTCTTTCTGGGCGTTGGAGGTGGCAGGGCGGGGCCCTGTTGAATATCTACTACAATTGACATGTCACGAACAGATCGGTCGGGGGAGTCAAAAGTGTTTTGTTGTCCACCCAAAGGCCCTTTTACCTCGATCTCTCTCTCTCGACAAATTTACTCAAATGTTCTGTTGGAGCACCTGATTCGATGACAGACGGCTGTTGAACGCAGCTGGTCCGAAGGCTTTTCCCACTGTATGAACCAGTGTGCTGCATCTGTAGACATGTTTTTCATGAAGGGATGTGATACCCACTCATTTCCACGCACCTGGCTTTTGTTTGTTGATCCTTCCCCAAAAAATATATCAATCGGGAGGAACCACACCCACGACTCACCCCCGGCAACAAAAAGCACCTGGTGAAAACGAACGTCTGGACTTTTCTTGAAAAAGACAGAAAGACTTGTGTTTGATGTCTGGTGATTGTCAGCATGGGCTGCTCAGATTTCACGACAGACAGAAAGCAGGCTGGCCAGACTGGGACGGCGGAGCCCGTCCGAGCAAATGCAGAGTCTTGAAACTCTCCGGTCCACCCCCCCCCCCCCTGTCTGTCCACTGTCAAGCCATGGTCCAGACGACCTACAGGAAGACGCAAAGCTTCAGAGAAACACAATTACTTAAAAAGGGTGGGCCCCCTCTTTTTGATGCACACGGAGCTCACTTCCTCATCCGTTATGAATCATTACCATTCATTATCATGCAATGGAATACCCTCCCATTTCTACTCATCTGCCCCATTGTATTTCATGATGGTGCCACTGGGACCTGAAGGATGTATGGGCATGGACGTGTCTCTAACTAGCTCGGAGATACCCAGTTTATTTTTGAATAACTAAAGCTTACTATCTTAAACTCTTCTGTCTCATATCTGTCTCTCAAACAGTCCCATTCTATCCTTTGTGTGTCCAGCCACTGATTAGTTTTTGAAGAAGCCTGCTGCAAACCTTCATATGTGTTTTAATGGGGTTCTAAGAGCCTTTTCTATATATCTCTCCTGCAGACCATGCTCCACCACCGTCAACTTCGGCTCTCAATGGACAGACCCCTTTGGGGGCCTTCATTTTAAATGTGTGGTTTCAGAGGCAAATGCTCTACACACCTCCCGTAGCTCACTCTCTATTTGTCTGTGTATTCCATATTTATCTAAAACAATACTATAATCATCAGCCTCAGTAGCCTAGCAACCTCTGATGAGCGGGAAAGACTGTTTATGCTATCAAAGCATGGCCTGTCTCCATTCTTTATAGCCTTGAAAGGATCACAGGACATTGTGTTATGCGTACGAGAAAGAGGGAGTCAGGGACGCCATGGAGAACATATTCCCAAGATATTTGTGAAAGTTTGAAGAACCCGGGTCACCCTTTTTCTATGAAAACAACGCCCTGATAATGAGAGAGAGAGAGAGAGAGAGAGAGAGAGAGAGAGAGAGAGAGAGGAGAGAGAGAGAGAGGAGAGAGAGAGAGAGAGAGAGAGAGAGAGAGAGAGAGAAGAGAGAGAGAAGAGAGAGAGAGAGAGAGAGAGAGAGAGAGAGAGAGAGAGAGAGAGAGAGAGAGAGAGAGAGACCATAGTCTGAGTGACTCAGCGCTACCCAAAATGAGGTGCCAAGATAACATCAGGGGCCCGCCTGATATCGCTGTAAACATGTTCCATATGTGTTCCTTTCCCAAGCTCTCTGTTATTTTCCTTTATACTCTCATCTCTTTTCCTTTCTTTCTGCTTGTTGTTTTACAATGTGCGGATGCACCTCTGGAAGGAAGCATTTTATCTCGGGTGGTGCTTTGACCCAAACAGGACGGAGTGGTTTGTTGTGTGTGTATAAGGGGCGGGGGGGGGGGGGGGGGAGACACCGGGTGAACGGGGTGAAGCATGTGTCCCCAATTACACTGTTGACATGTTGGAAAAGCAAAAAATGCTGCGCAGCCAATGGGAGAGCCCATAGGGTCCCAATCGAGATCAGGGCAACTGCCAAATCTTACACTGTTGCTCCACTGATCCTAACATCCGCTTTCACTAATCCAAACTGGTGCACACATAGGCCCTCTCTCAATACCACTTACGCAAACTTCAGACTTGCAGACTTGGAAGTTCCAACGTGGCAAGTTCCATCTTCCAAGTACAAACTTCAGAGGATGGGAGGACGCACCTGCAATTGAAACAGGAGCGGACTCGATGATGTCGCTACCTCAGCTCGTCTGTTAAAGGAACACTCCTCCCATTTGCATTAAGTTTTGCATTGTTAGAAACCCAATCATGCTTTTGAATGGTCATGCAACACTCATTCATTTTCCCCTGAGATGGAAGAAATCCGTATTTACACTTACAGTTCCTTCTGGCAATGACTCAAAAATCGTCGTTTGCGTCATTGCCAGAAGGAAATACAAAAGGGGGGATTTCTATTGAGACTACAAGCACTAGTTCCCACCCTTTCAAACCCGCCCATAGGGGGTGGGACCTAATGCGCTAACAGACCTATCACAGATCAGTGCCAGTGCGTAAGGCTTCACCTGCAGAAAACATGGCCGAAGGTACTAAATACGCAGACGGACCCAATATGGACGACTGGGAAGTTATGGTAGAAATGGATGTTCGTGGCTACCTTAATGAGCCACAATATAGCGAGGAGCAGCTGAGGCAGCTCGTCGATATAAACAAATTATAGAAAACATAAATATATTTGAAATATTTTGAATGAATATAAATCAAAAGATTTGTGTGTCGTGTGTATAAGCTATACATACAACTTTATATATGTAGGGTACAGATGTGCATGCCGTGTATAAGCTATACACACGTGCATCTGTACAGATACAAAGTTAGTGCAGGGAAAAAGATTTTGGAGTTATTGTTGGAGAGTAGGCTATTGATATAAGAATTACGCACAAGCAAAAGATTACACATATTAGAATAGAAACACCCCCCACACGCACACACACACCTACACAAACACACAGACACCACATATATACTGTATATAAATATATATATACCTTGCCTAAAACAGAACAAAACAACATTTTGTCAGATACTTTCAGTGGCCCTTTGGTGATCCCCCATCCACCCTTGTTTGTTCCTGACCCATTCAGGGATCGTTGGTGCTCATATTGGTTTCCCTCGCCCCGCCAATAAAAGCAGGTCGGGGTCACGACGATGACATGCTGTACAAACTTTGCTCCCCTCATTTTAAGCTGTCGCCATGGCAACCGAGTCAGGTCTGGCATATTGATGGGCAGTGAAGCAGGAAATAGCATCTGTCTAGGTGCAGAGCAGCTGTCAGGAGGATATTACATGCAGAAGGCTCTAGCAGATTTCATCTCCGTTACCTGAGAGATTCCCATGCAGTGGCTTTGCAGGAAATGAGGTAATACAATGGAGATCTTTGTGCCCCCAGTGTTTTTTATTATTTTATTTGATATTAACATAACTTTCTTCTTATTCCCTCCTTTCTCTCTGTCCCTCCCTCCTGTCTTTCCATCGTGTGTGTGAGTTATGGGAGGTGAGTTGGAGTGAGAGCTGGTATCATTTAGAAAGCACGCTGCTTATTCAGCCACTGGATGTGTACCCCCATTGTGCATGAAGAACAGGATGGTGTCTTCTGCACGAAGACACCAGTTTAGACCAGCTCGGACCGACGTGTTGTTTCACCGTCAATTCATCAAACAATGTTTTTGATTCATCATTTAGGTCTCGAAAATATCACAAATTAATATTTTAATAGGAAATACCAAAGTGATATATCTCGTATTTTTTTTGTTTTATCTGACAAGCAGCCTGAATAACCCTGAATATTATCATATAGTCTCATTGAGGCCCCACTACCAATGTGGCTTTGGCTATCGTTCTTGACCTTTGGGTCGAAAACAAAAAAGCTTCTTCTTTGGTTACGTTTCCTTTCAGGTTATCATAGTTACAGGCCAACATTTTTGTGCCAAACTTCTTCATAAGGAAGGGCTGAACATAATAAGGGCAATTTAAACGTTGTTATATATCTGTCGATTAGAGAGCGGACGACAGTGCCCTCATTGTGTCTCTTCAAGTGTCACCATTGGAAAAAAGAGATGCAAGCACTTGCCAGACGCAAGTAAAATGATTGGTTTTCGCTTTTGTGGGATTTTGGACTCAAAACTTGAACCTGCTGGAATCCTCCAGTCTGTCCCTTTTCATCCTGTGCTTCCTGTAGAAGCCATATTACATTTAATTACCACAGACTGTCGCCATAGCGTTTAACTGAACAAAGCTGTGAGCCTGTTAAGTTTAGATATTTTTCCTTTCTCTCACTTTTTCCTGTCCCGGGTTTTCCAGACGGCCTCTGAAGGAAGGCAGGTGTTCCTTCACTCCTCTTTATCACCTCGACTGCCAGAGCTTCAGCAGGATCTGGATATCCGTCGACCATCCGTCTACGGTCTCGTTGTCTGGGTTCCTTTCACTCTTTCTCCCTTAAACACACTCTTGCTCAGACACACACACACACTTAGGCACACACAACACGCACAGTCCCATGCAAACACATATGCGCACACACACACCGCACACAAAAGCGTACATATAGGCGCACTCAAGAATACGCACATCAGGAAGACCTTTCACATTCTGTGTGTCTGGTTATTCAGTTGTCCACACCTAAAGGCTGGATTTCATAATATTGACACATTTTTGCTATGAAGTCCCTTGTCAGCCCAGCAGCTCCCATGGTGCTTCTGAAGTTTTCAGAAAGACATTGTTTATATCAGGACATGAGACAAACAAGCTGTGGGCAGATCATAGTTCATAGAAAAAGCAATACATTCTTTATTCAGAGTTTTTTCGCTTGCGGGGCCCCTACAATTACAATTAGGGCATTTAGCAGACGGTTTTATCCAAAGCGACTTACATTGGTTAATACACACATTGACACAGAGTCAACCATGCAAGGCGACGCCGAGCTCGCCAGAAGCAGTTAGGGTTAAGTGTCTTGCTCAGGGACACATCAGCACTCAGCTAGGAGGAGCTGGGGATCAAACTAGCAACCTTTCGGTGACAAGACAACCGTTCTACCTCCTGAGCTAAGCCGGCCTGCCTATGCAAACTCAGCTCCTAACCTATGAGATTTAACACTACGTATATCCAACGAATCCTGGGACATGTTTTGTTGTTAAACGTTTTAGTAACTGCCAGTTCTCTGTCTGTGTCTCCGCGTCCTGGAGATTTTGCTGGGCGCACGACGTGATAAAAGACATTGATCTGATGAGAGGCCACCGAAACGGCCAGTAATAACACCTCCCCAGCACTCGCACTGACCTACCAATCAAACAGTCCTCTCTCCGTCCAAGAATCCAGAATATGCAATCCTTTGCTTTTCCTTTTAATCGATTCTAGATAATGATAATAATAATAATTGATGCGTTTTTTATAGCGCTTTTCTAAATACTCAAAGACGCTTTACAAATAAAAAGGGAATGCATACAGACAGTGCTGACACTCAAACAAAAGGAAAAAAATGTACCACACCACAACAATAGACAACACATTAAGAGAGCGGGAGAGGGTGGAAGATGGCGGAGGATGATTTGTCAGATGTTGTAGGTGGTCCTGAAGAGATAGGTTTTAAGTTGACTTTTGAATGAACAGAGTGTATCGGAGTTTCGGATGGCCAGAGGGAGGGAGATCCAGAGGGTAGAGATCGCGATGGCGAAGGCTCTGTCCCTCAGGGTGCGGTACATGGTCATGATGGGGCTGAGAAGATAAGCCAGACAAAGCAGATCAATCGTGATTCGTTAGCCTTCTTGCATACAGAGCGGACCTGACAAGGGTAGACCTTCTGGTAGACATACAGAGTTGGTTTGCAAATGGCTTCCTTCCATGTCTGCCTGTTGTTACGTGATTCCTAAATCCCAGCGACCTTCTGAACCAAGCTAGATCATCCTGCCATCCTAAGATTCCATCTGCCACTGTCTCTGCTTTGGAATTATCATCCTTTAGGAATTCCGGAATTCTGAGCCGGCAGGATTGTGTGTGTGTGTGTGTGTGTGTGTGTGTGTGTGTGTGTGTGTGTGTGTGTGTGTGTGTGTGTGTGTGTGTGTGTGTGTGTGTGTGTGTGTGTGTGTGTGTGTGTGTGTGTGTGTGTGTGTGTGTGTGTGGGGGGGGGCTGCACCTGAGCAGCTCAGAGAGTGCCAGGAATGCAACATGCCATGTCTCTTATCTACATAGACGCACGCTTTCGGCACATGGGAGCCCATAGCTCCCAGTCCCAGGGGGGGGGGGGCAAAGGTCAGGCACAAACAGGCAGATGAGATGACTATATTCGTTGGCCATACACAGGCGGACAGGCTGACAGATAGCAGCACAAATATTTCAGGGTTTTGGTTTTGCTCCCTCACATTCAACCGTCACTCACAAACATACACACACACGGTGTGTATACGGCGTCTTATCATTCGGTATGTGTATTTTAAGCTGGCTAAAAAAACAGGCCGCAATGCGCAACTCATACGTGGCCAGCAGGTCCGGCAGATTTATTGATTGCGGAGAGCAAAAGCCTACGCAACATAAACAGCCTTTTGGTATTTGGTCAGGGTCTCCATGGCGGGCGCCGTTTCCAGAGTGTCGGTTGCCTGCCCCAGTGTCTCACCAACGCTCGCCCCTCTGTCCTTCTGGCTGTCGGCTCGAGGATGGATGAGCCGCACGTTAGGTGGTAGCATGCTGGCGCGCATTCCTCGCCACTCTGCTTACATCGCCTGTAAGTAGAGCCGAGAGGAGCCAGACCCCCAAATGGTTTTAGCAGGGATTTCTCATTAGCTCTGTTGCTACTGCCGGGCAGCAGCAACAGAGAATAGCCCAAAGAAGCTTTAGCACAGGGTTTAGTCGTAAGCCTTGCCCCCCCGAGAGAAGCAGAACAGGTTCCTTCAGCATTTCCATGGATGGAGCGGCGCTGGCGGCCACCGCTTAGCTTAAAGGTTCAAGGCCGACGAAAAAAAAAAAGTCTTGAGTTGATGGTTTTTTATGAAACTTTGTTTGTCTCAGGACCTTTCCTGTTTTGCAAATATTCAGACTCACGTCATTGATTCAGTTGGAAGCATATTTGAAGTTAAAGCAGAGGACCTGTCACTTTTTTCTACGAAATCCTTACCTAATATAAAAGACAGCCACATTTTTATTCCTAAAACATATGTATGAGGAGACATCGAGGCATCAAGGCCCTGCCATGGGCTTCAACAAGCCATGTTGAGGACCACTCCTAGCTTCTGCTAGAGCATTTAGGTCGACCCTCTTTCCCAGACACCAGAGGTTTTGGCAGGTGTCCCGTACTTTCATGTTCTTCACGGTTGAAGGACGTGAAATTAATTTGTTACAAATATGCAAAGGGGAGAATCGAGCGTTGAGAATAAAAACATCAGTAATTCTGCACTCTGCGTGCTGCCAAAGGGCTCCACTTGTACATTATATCACAAGTTCTCCATCTTGGATGTCATGGCCTTAATAGCATGTCGGATTCCTTGAAATAGCTGTTAGTACAGACCCAGATCCAATTTGGCTTTACTGTGTAAAAGCAGTGTGCTATTGAGTTTCCCGGCAGCTATATTAAAACCGTATAGCCACGGTCACATGGCAGCCATCTACATGAAAGGAAATGCCATTAGCTTAGCAGGGTACCATGCATTTCTGTGACCATCACCGACCCGTCTTCTCAAATGGTGTATTCTCGGGATTGGATTCAATGAGCTGGCTACCGCTGGCTTTTGATGTACTCGGAATCACTTTACTCAGAAACGGGATGTCCAGATGAGCACGGTCTGATCTCTTCACCGCAGGTCAGGTTGGTCAGTTCACTTTAGGACATGAACACACAGCTCCTGCTCACAACTTTCTACTGTAAAATGCTATTAAGCTTAATTTATTTACATACACATGTCCTTTTTTTCCCAGCATTCTCCCCCTTCCCGTTGCAGATTCATGTCAGGGCAAATGTCGAGAGGAAGCTGAGCCTTTTCTACATCTCTTGTCTATTGTTGAGATCTAAATGGAGCCTTGTCATACAGCCCCCTCATGACCCGACCCCGTCAGCCACATGGCCCCTCTCCCCTCACCCCCCTGGTCCTGCTCTCGTCTCATAAGGTTACCACTTCCATGCTCTCTAAGCCTTGGCTGTGTTCTGCGATCCCGTGTGGCCTTTAAGGTAAACTCTACCTCAGGCTGCTGCATCTGTCTGACACACACACTGCAGTGCCTGAAGCACGCACACATACTGTGTGTGTGTGTGTGTGTGTGTGTGTGTGTGTGTGTGTGTGTGTGTGTGTGTGTGTGTGTGTGTGTGTGTGTGTGTGTGTGTGTGTGTGTGTGTGTGTGTGTGTGTGTGTGTGTGTGTGCGCCTGTAGACACGGGGAGAGAAGTCTCTTTGCTCTGTGTGTGTTTGAGTGTGTATCGCAGACAGAGGAGCATCAGCACCTTTGAGTATCTTGCGGACTCTTCCTTCAAAGCGCCGGTAGGCCCCTATCTTTTTTCCTCTTGCCTCTGTTTTGTTTCGAGGCTCGCTGTGTGTTTTGACTCTGGCTCTCCTTCCCCCCCCCCTCCATGCTCCCATCTCTAGTGTCACCTTTTGTCCTTTTTGTCCTCTCACTTTTTGTTTGATTGTCTGCATGTATTCCTTTCTTATTTGTAAAACGTCTTTGAATATTTAGAAAAGCGCTATAAAAAACGGATCTATTATTATTATTAAAAATCGAATCGAATTGGGTTCCCATAGTCGGATTAAGACCCTAGATTATTCGATTGATAGTTGCATTAAGCATGCATGCAAACTTTCAATTCGATTTGGAATCGGATTTTGAAGACGATAGTCGTGTTGTTTTCGCCATTGGAAAACGAGAAATGGCGAGTTATTTAAAAGGTGGAGAAGAAGGTGGAGGAAGCCGGTGTCGTGCCAATGTAGTTTCCACTATAAGAAGTGTGTCCACGGCAGTGGCGGGCCGTGCATTTCACACCTAGGCCTTCACTGGTGTCCTACTTGAACTAATCCACCTCTTAATGCCATCATTATGACTCCACGGCCATTGAAACCATCAATATTACACAGAAACACAGTATGACAGGGCATTGCATCACAGACGGGTATCTCAGAAAGAATGCCATTACTAAACCAAGAAACCCAATTAGTGTTAATTAATGTTAATAAGTCTATTTTCACCGTAGCCACAGCTGCCACACGCACGTCATCTCTAGCAGAAACGTCAATATTAACCAAATTGAACGACAAAAATATTAAAACGTTTAAATATGCATTACTCACCAAAACTACTGATTATTTGTACGCAAAGTCCATCCTCCTTTCTTTCCTCAAGAAGAGTTTGATTACACTGTTGTACAGTTTATCTTAATTGCGTTTCAGTACCAACAATAAGTCCCTTTCTATCGCCATGGAGGCTAATGCTGGAAGTCGATTCCTGTTTCTGGAGTTAGTTTTAATTCGCTACATGGAATCGCTTTATTTATTTATTCATTATTCGCTTTATTTTAGTTTGTGCCGTAGCTAGCGATGCTTTGCTGGCTCTGACTAGTACCTCTCTGACCATCCAATCAAAGGACGTGAAAATGCCGACGTCACTGGACGCCTGCTAGATGGCCTCGGGCCTTGCCAACTCGAAATCTAAATGGTTAAAGCAACAGCGAGATTGCGACTAACTTTAAGCTACAGACGCCAGCACTATCGATTCTGAAGGCGTCAAGGCAGATTTCTTGGCAACACATGATGGCTGAAATATGTTTAGATGAATGCTCTAACATAAACAAACACTAGTGGAAGCAGCGCAACCAACTGAAAAGCTATGAAATGAAGAGAACAGCCTTTTGGAAATAATTTAATACATATTCATGGGAAAAGATATTTAAAACATAAGACAGTGATTCTGATAGTGTTAAGGGCAGCAGAGAAGGTCACGGGAGCGAGAATACATTCAGTGCAGGTTGAAATACACACTATGCTTCGATTTCACCAAATGCTGAATTAAAAGTTCATGTTTTTCTAAATATTGCTCATCAACGAGGTTGTGACTTCAAGCACATCTGTCAAAATAAATGTTTTTTCTTCCGACGTGTTTAGGATCTTTATTCATTCATTGCGCCGCGGCCGAACTGACGGGGATATTTTCTGATTTTATGAATCTTAAAGACTGCGTCTGGCTCTCCGACTCTCTGGTACTTCCACAACAAGTAAAGACTCGCAGTGGGGGTTATCTCGGCCATAGTTGAGGAGGAATTGGGGGGAAAGGAACTTTGGCTTCGACTCTCTGAAGTCCAGATTGAACCGCGACATGGAGGAGAAGGGGTTTGTTGCCGAATGTGGACTCCCACCGGAGGAGCTCTGCCGCCGGTGGAGCCCCGCCGCCGGACTCCCTGCCAGGCAGACACACAGCAGACAACATTGAAATGTGTTAATAGGCTAGAGAAAAGTAATTTTGCTTGTTATTGTTGGTTCAGATCTTAGATTATTGGAGGTGATCCACAAAAGCCTATATGGACGGAACAATGGGATGTCAGAGCAGAGGGTTTATTCATTTTTGAATAATGTGACGTCAACTAGTGGGCTGTAGGACCAATGGGAATTGTAGAGGGTTAATGAGAGAGGTCGGAACAATAGAGCGTAGGAGTACTGAGATGGACCCGAACTTACAGCTGTCTACTGAAAGCATCTTTCTAGATGCTGCTTGAGTTTGTTGTCGCTGGGGACGTAAAGAGGCCAGCCGGTGGCTGTATTACCACGAGTTGTAATGGGTACAGCGCCACCTATCGTGCCGGGGTAGGACATGCTTCGGCCAATGATGCGATTTTCTCACTGCCATGTATACTCGGGACAATTGCAGTTGTCCGATTGAGGAGCACGGTTGAACTATGGCTTTAATCTGATTAAGCTGTGCATGTCAACATACTGCTTGAGACAAAGCGCACAGGCACATAGACCTCGAGATTCAAGGTTCTTTATTGGCGTGGAAGACGTACATTTACATTGCCAAAGAATAACAAGTAAAATGATTCAACATAGGATACAAATATAGGTAAGATATACATTTATTTTATACATTCAATCGGTAACATCGTAAAGTACAATATAATACAACTGGGTAATGCTTTATATAAGATCTTTGTTATAAACCTAAGGTAATAAGACCCTTATTATATGTTTTTTAACATTAATTTGTGTTAAGAAGTAGCTAAATAACATAATAAACATGTTTATTGTGAGATTCTAAGACTTTTAAAAGCACTTATAAGAAACTTTTTGATCGCTTCATAACATTAACTGTCTTTCTAACTAACCTTTACGAAGCATTTGTTGTTGCTTTATAAAGGTAACAACAGCTTTATTATTAAATTATTAGCAGTAAAATATGCTCTATGGAACAATGCTTATGAAGGTTACTAAATCCTTTTTAAACTAATTATGCATTTTGCAGATATTGGCGAGAACAATGCTTGTTATGGTTAATAAGTCCTTTATTAAACAGTTATGCATTTTGTATGTAAGGGATCTAAAGCAGGAACAATGCTTATTAACGGTAATAAGTCTTTTAATATACACTTATTAACAGTTAATGAGTACTATATGTGGTCATGGTTGATAAAATATGAAATAAACAAACTGCATATATTAATACAATTTTAAGGCGGTGAAGCACAAAAACACACTTTAAGACAGCTCTTTTGAAAATATATATTTCACTTTTAAAATCTTAAATAAAAAATATTTTTGAACATCAACATTTAAATAAAACTAACAAATCCTACAGCTCCATGGCTTCAGGGGAAATACAACACAAAAATCATGGACCACAATAGACAGTTAGCAGACAGTTTACAATAAGCAATTAAGCCGTTTAGACATGGATTTGTGACACAACTTTTAGAATTAGATACGTTTTGTTACCTAGTTTCATATGATAGCATAAGCTAAACGTTACATTACATTCTTAACCTTACCAGAAGAGTCATTCTCCAGTTTGGACTTCTTCCTCTTATCCATGTTTTCTGTGCTTGTGCCTGTTTTTTGTCTGTCTTTTCTTTTTCCACACACCTGGTTTGGGTTTCAGACGATTCCAACCTTTTCTCCAAATGTTCGTCCAACACTTTGTAGTTCGTCAAGCATAAGCATGAAGCCATCAGCCACTTGCATAAACAGAACTTCTGGTTTAAAACTTTCTTCAAAATAAAAGCCTTTAAAGGATCTGATATGAGGCACAAAACAGATCACACTCACTCAACATATGCATTAGTAAGACTCAATAAATGAGTTTGAAATGCTTTTATTAACAACTATAAGAAACTCATAAGACTATTATTAATGTTATTAAGCATCAATAAATAGTTAACAAGGTTCTTATAAGTGCTTATAAAAGCCTTATAATCTGACAATAAACATGTTTATTATGTTCTAAACAATTATTGATAGGCTAATTAACACCAATTAATGTCAATAAGCATATAAGGGTCTTATTACCTATTAACTGTGAAGAAGGCCTGATCTAGTACAGTCTCTCTCTCTCTCTCTCTCTCTCTCTCTCTCTCTCTCTCTCTCTCTCTCTCTCTCTTCTCTCTCTCTCTCTCTCTCTCTCTCTCTCTCTCTCTCTCTCTCTCTCTCTCTCTCTCTCTCTCTCTCTCTCTCTCTCTCTCTCTCTCTCTCTCATCATATATATATTGTTGGAGTGGAATCTGCTCTGAACTTTCTTTAAACTATTGTTCCACCCACAGATGCATGCCAGGGTAGAAAGAAAAAGTTTGTAAAGAAGAAAGAAAGAATAACACTTAAGAACAATAGTTGAGCGCTGCCTGCAGCACTGTGACGAGGGAGAGACTTTTCAGCCCCTCTTCAACCAAAGGATGTAAGTTATTGAAAAGGATTCTTGGTGTAGCCACAGTGGGCCCATGAAGGGAAGGCTGAAGCTGGGAGGACACAACGCTCACTCAAGTGACTGAGCGTGAATGACAGAAATCATCAGAAAAAGTCACCTGGATATAACCTAGGTCCTCCCTCTGGGTAACCCCCCCCAAATCCCCCATCGTGAGCTCTGGGTCAGTTCTCCAGCTCGCAGCAGTGAAGGCAGGCCTCAGGAGAGACCTTAATTACATAGTGTGAAAGCTCCTACATCGCTCACACTCACCACACCAACCAGCCTGGCTTCAGGCATACCCCCCACCGCCCCTAGCCTGCATACAGGCCCCCCGCTCCCTATACGCAGAGTACGCAGAGTGCGTGCCCCCCAGGCACCAAGTACCTGGGGGGGGGGGGGGCACCAAAAATTAAGGTTTTAAAAAAAAAAAAAAGATTACATTATTGAATTAAAAAAAAAGTAAATTAGGTATGAAGAGGCCCACCGTTGTTTTTTCTTAATTGTATAACCTATCACTCAATTTCGGCAAATTAGATGTTCTTACCTAATATATAAAAAGAGGCTCTCTCCCCCCCCTCCCCGCTCGCGTAAGGGCACTGAAACGGCCAGCAGCGGCCCTGCCTGCATAACAGCGCATTAGATGCTAAAGTTTAACCACTGCACGCCTGTAGATCTCTTGACCTCAGTCGCTCCATTTTTTCCACACATCTTTCCCCCTCCTCACTTAAATTTTCCTACATCGACCCCCTGTCATTTTTCCACATTTTGGACTGGATTTTTTTTCTTCGGTTTCAACGTTCAGCAGCCCCATATTTAGATTATTCACGCAGTCGGGTGAAATCGCTCTTGGTTTTTTGTTCATACATCTCGTTCCTTGAGGAGGGACCATTTTGCTTTAAACCTTATGGTTGCACTCTGCTGACGTACAGTCCAACCACATGTGCCGTTGACCGGGCTGTGAGAGATTGCCAATGACAAGAATACCAAGCACGAGGAAGGCCGAGACCAACGACGTGCGTTGCGGCGTACGTCGTTGGTCATTGGGTATTTTTCGGTGTATTTAAATAATGTATTTTATATATTAAATATAGCCTATTTGTTTTGTTCAATGTCATGAAGTCTAATGAGATACAAGGATAAGAAAAAGGATAAGGAAAGATACAAAGTTCTTAGTTGCATATAGCTTTATTCGAGTAAAACCACAGGTTAACAGTGTGGGCACAGTGGTCGAAGTGGTAGTAACAATATCTCTTTTATCAAGAGTTTCATTTTCCATGCTCAAATGTATTTTTCACATGTCTACACTCTTGTTAAACGACAAATACAACAAGTTTGTTTTAATAGAAACAACAAAAGCCACATGAGTGATTAGTATTTCTTTTTCAGTGCAAAGGGCTCACATACATCATTCAATGATGGAACAAAACAAAAAAACAGTGGCCCGAAATTAAGTGCAATAACTAGGATCATATTAAGTGCTGATGTAGTAGTTGCAGTCAGTGGCGGTTCTAGACACATTTTACTAGGGGGGCCAAGGAAGGCCCAGTGTTTAAACAGAGGGGCACAAAAAAAAGGCAAAAAATTATATTGAAAGATTATAAACTTTATTTTACTTTGAAATCAAACATTCAATCTGTATAAGAGTTTATAACCCCACCTGTCTGTATTTTTCTGTCAAAATATCTTAAATTGATGGAGCTTATGGCCTAAATCATGAAAATCATGTAAACATTTGTTTTGTACAAACGTGCAAGAGAGGTAGTGAAATAAATAAATAATGAAAAAAACAGTATAGGGTACAACATACAGAGTGTCAATGTGAAAAAAAACTCCATGGTACAACGAAGTGCAAAACAATGTGCCATTTATTTTATCAGTTTCAGTGTATCGAAACTGTGTTCCCAAGAGGCTGAGCTTACAGAAAGGGTTCGAGAAATCTTGCTTCCCTGTTCTACTGTTCTTTCCTCATTTCATGATAGCTTCTATGAGAAGAAAAAAAAACATAAAACATAACATAGGGGCATGCATAGGATTTCGTTGCATAACCATCCCTCCCTACTTAACACGGGCATATAGCCTTCTACTCTTTGCTCAAATGTATCTGTTATCCCAATGCAGCAGCCAAAACGGATGAAATTACGTGGTTAACATCACAATATTGTGTAGCCTAGACCTAGCAAGGATACTGACATTTGGATACTCACTTAAGCTTCGATGAGTTTGCTTAGATATGATTAATTTTCTAAATATATCGAGACCAGACATTTACACACTTAATTTCATCATCAGTGTGAGGAACTACAGCAACAGTTATGTGCAAGAACAACTCACTTACAAAATTAAATCGTTTTGCTTAGCTTCGACTCTTGCAACAGGAGAAATCGTGCCTCCTTTCTCCAAGAGTAGTCACTGAGCTCTCATTTACCGAGCAGCAGCAGCACATTGTTTAGGTGCGGCGCTCTTATTTACCCGTGTAGAACGAGGCATCGCATTAGTTCCGTAAAATCAGCAAAATTATAATTGTTTTATTTGGTCAGCACGGGAAGGCACAGGGGGGGCCAAGGACATGTCTACAGGGGCACTGGCCCCCGTAGGCCCCCGTGTAGAACCGGCATTGCTTGCAGTGGTGACTTAAGTTGAACTCTTTCATGACTGATATAGCTTCTAAGCAAACTAGACAGATGGGTTTGCCTTTGCATTTTATGAACAGATACTTTCGGTTAACGTCATGACTGATTCAGTTGCGGTACAAAAAAGAAGAAAACTTTTAAATTATCTGCGGACTGAGTGAGGTTGCGGGCTGGCATGTTGCCCAACCCTGAAGTAGATTAATTGCCTCATGAGATAAAACATTCTGTCTGAAGAGGTGACCTCCTTGAGACATGCACTATGTGTTTAGTGACGACCTACCGATTCTCACATGGAGCCGCTGTGACACATGGTCGTCAATCTTGATTCACTGCTGCTAATCACATTCCAATGTGGTTTCTACTGATGTACATATGCATGATCTATACACTGGATGATACAGTATATGCATGCAATATTTTAATGCATTTGTAACTAGGATGGTTGGACAATGTTCTGCAAAAAAACACGTCATTACTTTATTACCCACGATTAAAAAAACGACAAACAGCGCCGCGATCGTTCTCAATTGTGAGACTCACTCTCTTTGTGAACTCTCATGAGAAACCTAATCTCAAATAAACCACGTTAACCCAGATAGTGCTCCTTTGGTAAATTAAAGGTGCCAAGTATGAGAATCAAGAGGGAGACAGACTATCAAGAGTTAAAAATAAAATTGGTTAACAATTTGTTAATATCTTTGTATCTGTACTACGTAAGATCGTGATCTTGAATAGATAGTCTTGGTTACCTGATGTACCTGTTGGAAGTTTCGGAATCAACCCCAAATAACTGAGTAGAAATTTTAACCTTTTCCCTGTTACTTTGCTTTCTTTGACATTAGACCCCATGTTCTAATCTAGCCTTTGTCATTGTATACCTTACTTGGCTCTCCTTTATTCTTCTATCAACTTTTTTTTCCCCCATCTCAACGTCCCCTGTTTAGAAAACGGGGACGTTAGCCAAGCTGGTTACACTTGGCTAGTGGTGTATTAGCGATGCTAGCGGTGTGTGACACGCCGCCCTCCTCTCCTTGTAAACCAAACCATTCAAAGCCTCTGAACTTCTTATGGTTACAATGCATAGGAAAAGTCGAATCTCCCCGGGACCTGGCTCATTGAAGAACACTAATACTGTTGTCAAGCGGTGAGTGACCCGGAACCAACTGCCAGTGGTTTCACGTCCCTGGGGAAGTTTCTAGAACTGGTTATACTCAGAGAATGCCTTTTAAGATATATATGGAAAATGAGAACAGCAGTGCTGCCAACTTCCAGGTTTGGAGTAAGATTACTTGTTTTGGGGGCGGAGAGACCCACATTTTAGCAAAAACTTGACGTCCCTTCACCTATTATTGAAACCTAAAATCTGTTTCCATTAATTTTACATATTGTTGGGTTGTAGGGCCCATAACCATTATCGAACAGGGCCTTTAATGATCTGCTTACGCCACTGTCAACTTGGCATATCTTATGACAAGGTAAAGTAATTTACGTTGCCCGCATTAAAAAGATTACGACCAAAATGACTGTGGGCTGAACGGAAAGTCCTTAAAAAATCCTTGCGTTAGTGGCAGTTCCAACTTCCTCTAATCGATGGGCTGAATAAGGCTATAATGTTGATAAAATGGTCCAAACTTAAATAGGGCAGTGGTAGTCTGACAAAGCTTGCCATTCGCGGGTAGCTGCTCATAAAGACGAAGGCTTGTGTTGCGAGCCAGCGGGCTATCCTCGAGAGTGCCTTGCTAACAGGTGCTGGGTGCTTGTTAATTTTGTGACACGCGACCACAGAACACAGTCATTACCCTCATGCCACAGTACCCAACCAATGACAAATCATTACCCAATTAGCACGACCCCTGGTGTCAAGCAGGCCTGTTGATCCTCAAGCTGCCTTCCCTGCCTGGAAGGGTATTTGCATTTAGGATTTGGAAGTTTAATAAGTCATATATAATTTACAAGGCCATATCTTCTCATCGTTTTTTTTTTATTGCACAATTGTGTATCAGAATGAGTCTTTTTCATTTACAATTCATGATAATACAATACAAGTACGAAGAACAACAATATTGAACTATTCCCCAGCCCTAGTGTGGAGTCAAACGTTGTCTTGTAATGAGACATGTCTTGTTTTCCTTCTGCTTAAGTAAATGCTTTTCATCCATCAAATCCAGCTTTCGTCATTATCATTGGACCAAAAAGTTAAAATCAAGGTCTCCAGATCTTTCTTCCGCAATTGGTTAGGCCTGTACTATCTGTTTGTCAGCGTGCTTGTGTATATGGTTAGGCCTGTGTACGGGTGTGTATATATGCATGTGTGTGTTTGCTCACAGTGTCCTTCGATATCTGTCAGCACTTTGCTGACAGTCGCTGAATCATCCTGATCAGCGACCGCTGTGTGTGTGTGTGTGTGTGTGTGTGTGTGTGTGTGTGTGTGTGTGTGTGTGTGTGTGTGTGTGTGTGTGTGTGTGTGTGTGTGTGTGTGTGTGTGTGTGTGTGTGTGTGTGTGTGTGTGTGTGTGTGTGTGTGTGCGCCAAAAAAAGTATAGTATACTGTGTTTATTTTAGATTTCACATCCACATAGTAGTCAGACTTCATCTCTTCTGCGATGTCTCATTCATTAGTAATCTGTGTATGGCCCCGGGCAAGAGCACGTGTCTCCTGCCGCTCTAATGAAAAGCAGAGGGCTGGGCTGTCGTCAGCTTCTAATACTGTTTCATTATGGCCACATGGCGCCGTGTGGAGCACGCTGTAATACATTCAACAGCCTTCCATCTATACTGCCCTGCACACCCTGGACAGCTTCTTTAATGTCCTCGCCAAGTGCACCCAGGCCTGAGAGGCTGCAGTTTGTCTTGCTCATTGTGAGAGTTTAACTGCTGTGGCTATGGTTGGATTTTAAGTCTGTCTCAAGTATAGAAGTGGGGTCTATTTAAGTCCAGGCTACAATGTTAACCCTTAACATGTGCACTTGCATACAAACAAAGTGAGGACAAGCATGCTTGTGAATCTTGCTTACCCCACACTAGTAATGAATTTCCAGTAAAGTCACCCTCCCTCCCCCACCCCCCTCTGTACCACCCAAGCCCCCATGAACAGTGCATACTTCCGCAATCCACCAGTGCTCAGAGGCCAAGCCTGGTATTGCAGCTGTTTAAGCGGGCTGTGGACGGATCCCTCGATTCAAGGGGCCCAGAAGTAGATATCTCCGTTCACTCCGATACAAGTGGGGAACAGGAATGTGTCTCCGCAAAAAGCATTTTTTGTAAATAGTTGGATGGAATCTGTTTCTTAAGCAATAACATTGAACTGTATTACTTTCTAGGCCAACATACATTCACTATGTTGTTGGTATTATATTTTATACAGAGCAATCTTTCATATTTATGAAGTTAACTTGTACTTCCATGGTCGGTAAACAATGCGACTGCGATCGCTCAGACCTCTTTCTGCATCTGGTACGTCATGAACTACGGCGTGGCTAGGCTCCCATGATGCGAAAGTATCTCTCCTTGATGTTAGCAGTTTACATAGGAATGAATGGGTGCCATTTTGTAATCCGGTGTCCATTTTATAATATGTCCATGGTACCACTCCACCTCTGTCTATAGTTGTCATGGCAATGTTGGCTGACTGACCGCTCCCTCTGCCCCTTTTCTCAGGGTCGGACTTTCCCCAAGACACCAGCGTGGATGCTACCAGTTCATGGAAGAGAACCAGTGATAATAAAGGTAAGGAAAGCTTACATGAATACACACACAAACACACACGCTGATGACGATGAAAGATCGTAGATCGCTAGATTGACCTATCAGCGGAATGAAAAAGGCAAGACTAAACAATAAACACAAAGTTGAAAACAGAAACCTAGTGTCCATAGTGAAATTAATATACACATTCTAAGAGAGTAAAACAGATTCTAGAGGGCTTGGGAGTTACTAATGGAGGTGATGGTGATGTTGATGTTATTTGGCTTGCGTATTCTCATTGGTTGGCCTCATAATTTGCAAAAGAAATTGCAAAAGCATCTTCTTATCTTCAAAAAAGCAGAAAGTTTGTGCATGTGATTTTAGGTACAGGATTGAGGCTAGCGTTTGTTATCTGATGGATGACTGGTGATAGTGCAATTTTTTATTTTGTCTTGAGGCAGGGACAGCCATAATTGGCCCAGCATGAGATAGTATTCAGGTAGCTCGACGTAGATTATCAGAACAAATCAGCATAAGGAAGCAATCACAGGGAAAGGAACTCATTTTTATTGGAGCGACATCAGCGAATGATAATGCTTCTCTCTCCATCTCTCTCTCTCTCTCTCATTTCACTGTAGCTGGCATGGCTACAATAAAGCCAATCACTATGTCTAAAAGTATGTTTAGTTAGCGGTGTCCAACATCAGGTTTCGGGGTCCAAATCCTGCTGCATGTGTATTTGATGTTGTATGAAGAGAACACTGCGCCAAAAGGGTTTAATGAAAGGATCTTGGGTCTCTGCTCTCTACTTCATTACAACACGCTATTGATTTTGTTTTTATTTTTTTAAGTTCAAATTCAGCTTTATTGTCAATTCCAACAAATGTACAAGACAAAAAGAAAAAACAGTTTCCCAGTCTGATATAGCCGGCCCGGACGCTGCGGTACCGTCTCCCAGGGGGCTGGGGTCACCCATAATGGTGGTTGATTTGAGGGTGAGGCGGGTTCCATAGACGTCCAGGAGGGAGGGTGGGACACCGATGATCCGACCAGCAGCCTTCACCGTGCGCTGCACCGTCTGGTTGGATGCAGTGCAGCTCCCATACCATCAGGATGCCCTCAATGGTGCCCGGGACTTCTTGGCCAGTGATGTGGTGTTGGTTGTCCAGGAGAGATCCACACTGATGTGCCAGTACCTTCGTGCTGCTCTCACGCTCTCTGTCTGAGGAAGCGTGAGTTTTGTGTGTGTGTGTGTGTGTGTGTGTGTGTGTGTGTGTGTGTGTGTGTCAGCCACAATTAGTTGAGCTCAGCCCTGTGAGCATGGTGACAGTGACTACGCACTTACTGACAGAATAAGCCAGGTGATGACAGGGAACCATTGAGTGGTCCACCACAATAAGAGCGTTGGCGCGCGGCGGAGGGGTGGAGTTTCACTGCGGACCTGATGTGCCAGATGCCTCCACTCCACACGAGACAATTAGGCAAACAGAATGTCTTTGTTATCCATGTTTGGGGGGGGGCACCGGCCTACCTTGTCTCCAAGTTGTTCACCTCACCACTCCATACTGCCCTGAGTCCTCTTGTCAGGCTCCTCTCTCCTCAGTTTTATCCTATGTCGTTTTCATCCGTCTCCCCCCCCAAAAAATCGGTTCTGCTTTGAGGTTTGAATAATTCAGTTATTGCTTTGTTTGCCACTCTCGGAGCCTCTCGGAAACTCTCTCTTCTTATTTCTGTTCCCAATGAATTTTAATAGTTGACTGAGAGCAATGTTTACGGTAAATGTTAACAGTTTTAAATCTGTGGTCCGTCCAACAATACATTGTATCAAAAGCAGCTAAATGTGCAGAGCAAACTTTGAGCAAAACAAATTAGACTGTCCCGTTATTTACCGTTTAACTCTACCTGTTGTAAATGTATCGTTGTACTCTCACCAGGTTACATTCTCTCACTCTCTCACTCTCTCTGTCCAGTTCTATTTCCTCTCCCTCTCTCTCACTCTCTGTCCAGTTCTATTTCCTCTCCCTCTCTCTCACTCTCTCTGTCCAGTTCTATTTCCTCTCCCTCTCTCTCACTCTCTCTGTCCAGTTCTATTTCCTCTCCCTCTCTCTCACTCTCTCTGTCCAGTTCTATTTCCTCTCCCTCTCTCTCACTCTCTCTGTCCAGTTATATTTCCTCTCCCTCTCCCTCTCTCTCACTCTCACTCTCTCTGTCCAGTTCTATTTCCTCTCCCTCTCTCTCACTCTCTGTCCAGTTCTATTTCCTCTCCCTCTCTCTCACTCTATCTGTCCAGTTATATTTCCTCTCCCTCTCTCTCACTCTCACTCTCTCTGTCCAGTTCTATTTCCTCTCCCTCTCTCTCACTCTCTCTGTCCAGTTCTATTTCCTCTCCCTCTCTCTCACTCTCTCTGTCCAGTTCTATTTCCTCTCTCACTCTCTCTGTCCAGTTCTATTTCCTCTCCCTCTCTCTCACTCTCTCTGTCCAGTTCTATTTCCTCTCTCTCACTCTCTCTGTCCAGTTCTATTTCAGTAGGTTTTCACATGTCTCCCTCTCTCTCACTCCCTCTATCTGGTACTATTTTGGTAGGCTTGTATATATTCTTGTGGAGGGGCTCAGTGTTTTTATAGAAGGTGATGACTGGGAGTCTTGGAGGAGTAGGTCAGGTGGAACAAACATTTTTCCTTCCTTTACACGCCCCGGCCCCCTCAAACACCCCCATGGAATGTCAAAGGGGAGGATCGAGGAAGCTGGTGTTATGGATGGCGAGTATGGGAGGGCTGGTGACGTAGGGTACACTAACAAAGGGATGTGAGAGGTTTGTGGATAAGGTGGTGAACCAAGGCTTGGTGAGAAACGTTTGCATGTGTGTGGATGTGTGTGTGCCTTTGCTAGGGAATGATTTGTCTTTTATTTCTGGAGATTTGGCCAAAAGGAACCTTGAGCTGTGAAAGAATGCCTGAAGTACAAAACAAACGTGTCTACAAGGGCGGCTAGAAGATAAACTGTGTTCGGTAGACAGTTGTGAAGTAATTGTGGGATTACTTTTTTTGGAGGAAGCGGGGAGGAGACGTGTCATATTGTCCACACTTGTTAGTCACCCACCTCTGTCAAACCGGGTGTGTGTGTGTGTGTGATGATGTATATGCAGGTCTGTGGATAAAATGTTTCATTTTATTGTCTGACGGGTTTTTTTTATGCGAGTCTGCCTTGTGTATGAAATGTGCTACATAAATAAAGTTTACCTGACTGACTGACTGTGTCTCTCGCTCTCGCTCTCGCTCTCGCTCTCGCTCTCTCTCTCTCTCTCTCTCTCTCCCTCCCCAGAGTACATCCAGCTGGAGGCGCCCATGAACAACATCACCACGTCGCCGGGCCACACGGCTGAGCTGTTCTGCCGCGTGTCGGGCGACCCGCTGCCGGCCGTGCGCTGGCTGAAGAACGACGCGCCGGTGGTGCAAGAGCCGCGGCGTATCTCCTACCGGCCCACCACGTACGGCTCGCGCCTGCGCATCCGTAACCTGGACACCACCGACACAGGCTACTTTCAGTGTGTTGCCACCAACAGCCAGGGCTCGGTGTCCACCACCGGTGTGCTCTTCGTCAAGTTCGGTGAGAGAGTTTCTCTGTGAACTGGTCGTGGGATGCAAAGATCTAGAAGATTATTGCATCAAAACTCATGGCAGGGGTAGACTTATTTAAGTCTCCAAGACTAAAATGCTTCCTCCAGGAAGTCATTTTTTTAAAGCATCAGTTAAGTCTGTTGCTAGATAGGGGATAAATATTGTACTGGCTGTGGTAAAGAATACTCAATACTCTATCAATCATATTAATATACCCCATGTGTTCATTTTCAGATCCTCTGCCCACACTTCTGCCAGGAAGGCCTTCAGTGTGAGTGTCTGGTCTTCTTTCTTTTCCCCTCAAGCTCTTCTGTTTATTACTGACACACTCTAACCCTCCTCAACACCGCAGCCCTGACCCACAACCACCCAAACCAGGACAGAGAGGCACTTGGATTAAACAGGCACCTTCTTTACGACATTAAGTGACCAGAATATACTAATCTGGGGAATATGGGTTTTCGTGCCGCACCGTCGGCCAAGGGGTGCCCCTGGGTGCCCAAGTCAGTTAAGTCAGTAAACGTAGTAACGATAAATTAGGACCAATGCCTGACTCTGCTTGGTCTTAGCCACTGAGCAAACCTGAGCGGTAACATTGGCCAGCAAATATGTTTGAGTCAACATGTTTGTGTTTGACTCCAGAGTGAGCTTACACTTGCCCGGGAGAGGGGAAAATGTGTGAGATTAATGTGGTAACGCTTAAGCACTGTTTACTCAACTTGGGAACGGCAACAGTCACAACAGTGGGAAACTTTAACAAGTGCCACCCCTTCAATAGCTTAATTAAGTAAATAAATGTCAGGGAATACAAACAACGAGGTGTAGAGTAAAACAAACAGAGCGGATAGAGTTTGTAGAGGTACTGATGCGGTGCCGAAAAAAGGTCATCCAACATGAATGTCGAGGGTTAGGGGGTTGGTGTGTTGTTATTCCCATCAAAAAATTACAAGATCAACGCCTCTTTTTCTTATCCAAACGGCACATGGGATCAAATAATTAAGTCCTGACGAAGAAAAGACACATTTTCGTCTTTGTTTGGTTTTCTCGACCCAGTGTGATTGGATTAGAGGTATATGGAAGTCTGAGTGTGTTGTTCATGGGAGACGAAAAGTAAGGGAGGTGGTGTCCCCAGGACATTGTAGGGCCCATTGCCATGCTTCATGCACTGCTCAGGGAAGGTTAAACCCAAAACACTGGCACAGCCTGGACATCAGACACGTACTCGATGCACTAACGCACGCGCACACATGCACACGTAGATACACACCGATTCACACTTTTCCATGTGGCCACATTTGGATTTCACATAGATGCACGTGCACACGTTCATGCTGGGTCCACGTGCACTGTACGTGCGCATTCGCTCTCAGCCTGTTTTGCCTTATGTATTGGTTTTATAGTCAAACATCCGCTTCCTACATCTCTTAACCTGTTAAGTTAAGACTCTTAACCTGTCTTCCTGTATTACTGTGTACACATCTTGTTTCATTCTTATCCACAAAGCAGACATTAGACCATTAATGATGGCATTCATTATCGTTCATTCGTTGAGAAACTATGATAAACTACCACACTTTGGGCGAAACACAATTATGTTAAATGGAATAAATGTCAAAAATACTATAATAAGAGGCTGCTATCATAGTAAATATTGGGAAAATACATTTATTAAAGGTTGAGACAGATGGGAAAAATAATGTTACTGATCTTTGCAGACAACAGAATTGTATTTGCGCGTCATCGAATGGAAATTTAAATGTTTCATAGGCGGTTATGAGCCTAACCTGAAGATATTTAGAGTGCGCAATGATTGTGCAATGATTAAACCAGATTCAAAACATCTGGAGAAGTTGCGGGTTTCCACTTCAAAGTATTTCTGTCAAAGATTACTTTATTGAGTATTCCCGTAATGTTAAACGCACATCTGACCTTCTCTGTCCACTTAGCGATCAAACATTTGGCTCACAATAGAATCACCGTACATTCACTATTATCTTTTTTAACGGTTCGTGTTCCAGCGCTATGCCTCTGCATGTGAACCATTTTCTTCCCCAATTTGGCTTGAAAAAAAAAAAGAATCAAAATGTGCTTTCCCCCTATGCGGTTCGGTTGAGGCCAATACGGAGGGGATTCTGTAACTTAGGGGCTGGGCTAGTGAGCACCTGAGCCGGTAACGGGCCTGTCCCAGGCCCAAACACATAGTGGGCTTTCACTGGAATGGCCCTGACATGGGTGTCAGCGCCGGCAATCATGAGTGTCACCGGCAATCGCGTTATGCCGCAAGGCAAGTTGGCAGTCGTCATGGAGACAAGGTCTGCTAATGATGACACACACACACACACACACACACACACACACACACACACACACACACACACACACACACACACACACACACACACACACACACACACACACACACACACACACACACACACACAGGGCTTTTGCTTACACTCCTCTCCCCACCCGTCACTTTCTCTCTCCCTCTCTCCCGAGGAGGTGAGGGTTGTTGACAGTAGGCCCGATGGCAATTGTTGTTTCTATGAATTTCTTCAGACAAGACGCAGGGTTCTTCAGAGTAGCCACAGGCAGGCCTTTAGCCCACAGCTGAGGAGTTGAGCTGGCCTTTGAACACTGTGGCTTCCCCAAGAGTAGAAAACACACACACACACACACACAAGTGACCCCGGACGGAGCGGGCGTGTACGGCCAAACCAGAAAGGCTGGGGGGAGACAGATGAGGGATAGTTACAACCCAAGAGTGTTTTTTTTTTTAGTTTTCCAAAGGAGCAATGTTGGTTGCGAGGACAAACGCTAATGTTGCTGTTTTCAGATTTCGCCCCTGTTATTATGTATTATAAATCTTCTTTCCATTTCAATAGTTGGTCGGTGTGGTTACAAATCTGCCATTTAATATTCCACATAGTATTTCCTCCCCCCTCGCCCCCCTTCCTCTGCCCTCCTCCTCTGAGATGTTTGGACAGAGCCAGAACAAACAGAGGTCTGAGGGGGTAAAAAATGTCTGGTCAGCCCCCCAGCTCCAATGCCGCACTTACTTCAAATTCAGGGAGCAGGAAGTGAGGGGGGGGGGGGGGCATTGAAAGGAAAACAGTATTCAGTCTGGGGGTAGTGGGGACGCTAGGGTAAGCAGCGGTGGGAGGGGGTTACTGGGAGAAATGTAAAAAAGTGTAATACCATTAACACGTTGGCCTTTGTGTGATGCTCTCTTTTTTCCTTCCCCCCTCCCGCCACCAACCCCTGTTTCCTTCAGGGAGGGAGGTGGGAGGGGGGGGGTGAGAGACATTCAGTCCTTATTAAGGGTGCGAGCGAGCGACCAAGGCTCTTAAGGTACGGCCATACTGAATGTGTTATGCATGTTAGAGGCTTAGAAAATCTGTATTTTTGCATAGGGAACCATTTGTTTGGGCGTGTAGATGCGTTACACACAGCGCTGTAGGCGCTTGCACACCGCCACGCGGCAACCGTCCTTATAACCGCTGGGCAGCTGCCGCCGAAAGTTTCAACACAGGGATAGCTTAGCGGTAGTGAGAAATCTGTGCATGTTCACGGTTGGTGCCACCGCTACCTGGTCTACCTGCCGCGTGTTGTAACCCGACACTACACACCTCTGACCGACCACATATATCCACTCATTGAAATGAATGAAGACGGACGACAGTATGCCCGCCCGGTGGTGGTGAATGCAAAGCTGACGGCGTTTTTGACGCACGCCTGACAATAAGCAGCGCCCCACGCAGCTACGGCGCCTCATATGCACCAACGTGCAGAGTTCAACATTTTCTACTTTTTACGCTCCTACGCGTGACGCTTAGCTGTGATAGCCAATCAGAGTTGAGCTGACCCGATGGGGTCAAGCTTGACCCGATGGGGAGCCGAGGATGCACGAGACAGAAGGCAGGAAAGAACATGCGGACGACCAAGAGTCACATTGTTCACGTGTGTGCTGAAACGACAAGGACGGGTGCGTGAACACTCACCCGAGGCTGTGAGGATGTCATGCACTAGCGAGTTAGAATCTCTGCCGAGTCGACCCCAAGGCAACGCGCGGCGCGGGGGTCGCGGCCGCAAAGCAAGACATCTCCGCGTGCGCGTCGGTATCT
>OLKM01000418.1:221963-323536 GCA_900291075.1 Melanogrammus aeglefinus
AGTTGCGTCGGTGGTGGTTACAAATCTGGCCATTAATAGTCCACATAGTATTTCTTCCCCCCTCGCCCTTTCTCTGCCCTTCCTCCTCTGAGATGGTTTGGACAGAGCCAGAACAAACAAGAGGTTGAGGGGTAAAAAAATGTCTGGTCAGCCCCAGCTCCAATGCCGCACTACTTCAAATTCAGGGAGCAGGAGTGAGGGGGGGGGACATTGAAAGGAAACAGTATTCAGTCTGGGGGCTAGTGGGGACGCTAGGGTAAGCAGCGGTGGAGGGGGTTTACTGGAGGAAATGTAAAAAAGTGTAATACCATTAACACGTGCCTTTGTGCTGAAATTGCTCGCTTTTTTTCCTTCCCCCCTCCGCCACCAAACCCCTGTTTTCCTTCAGGGAGGAGGGTGGGGAGGGGCGGGGGAGAGCATTCAGTCTTATATAGGGTGCGAAGCGGATGCGACCAAGGCTCTTAAGGTACGGCCATTACTGAATGTGTTTATGCATGTTAGAGGGCTAGAAAATCTGTATTTTTGCATAGGGAACCATTTGTTTGGGCGTGTAGATGCGTTACACACAGCGCTGTAGGCGCTTGCACACCGCCACGCGGCAACCGTCCTTATAACCGCTGGGCAGCTGCCGCCGAAAGTTTCAACACAGGGATAGCTTAGCGGTAGTGAGAAATCTGTGCATGTTCACGTTGGTGGCAACCGCTACCTGGTCTACCTAGCCGGTTTTGTAACCGCCTCCCCTCTGCCGCCCTTCCCTCATTGAAATGAATGGGACGGCGAGTTGCCGCGCGGTGGTGTGAAAGCAACTTGACGCGTTTTACGCACCTAAATAACGCGCCCAACGCATCTACGCGCGCAATGCACCAACGTGCAGAGTTCAACATTTTCTACTTTTTACGCTCCTACGCGTGACGCTTAGCTGTGATAGCCAATCAGAGTTGAGCTTGACCCGATGGGGTCAAGCTTGACCGAGAAGCCGAGGTGCAGACCGAGAAGACAGAAGCAGAAAGAACATGGACGACCAAGAGTCATTGTTTCAGTGTGTGCTGAAACGACAAGGAGGTGGTGAAACTCACCCAGCTGTGAGGATGTCATGCACTAGAGTTTAGAATCTCTGCCCGAGTCCGACCCCAAGGCAACCCGCGGGCCGGGTCGGGCCGCAAAGCAAGACATCTCCGCTGCGCGTCGGTGTCCTGTTCACCCTGTCGGGGCTTATTTTCCTGATCATGACTGGCGTTCTATACATTATCACTTACATATATATAGAGAGTAGGCTAAGTAACAATGTGTACAAAGTTACACATGTATTAAAAAAATATCGGGTTTGAAATCGGGGCCCAGGCTCTACATTACAGTTAATGTTGTCGGGCCGGCGGGGCTCGGACAGAACGGTGCACGGGCTCGGGCCGGGTTGGGCTGATTTTGGGCCTGATCTAAGCCGCATGCACACTTACAACATCCGCAGAATCCGGCCTTTCTCACGCAAGGGAAGAGCTCAGCGCTTCTAGTCCAATCCCTGGTCATCTCACGCCTCGACTACTGCAACTTAACTCCTGGCTGGACTTTCTGCCTCTGCCAGTTAACCTTTTGCAGTGCATCCAGAATGCGGGGGCAGCGCGCCCTCATGTTTACCTACCGAAAAGTTCTCCGATGTGACTCCCCTCTTCCGGGACCCCCACTGGCTCCCTGCAGTAGCTCACATCACATTTAAGACATTGGTACTGGCATCAAGGCAGTAGATGGAACTGCCCCTGCCTTACCTTCCAACATTGTTTAAAGCCACATACCCAGCTCGATCCCTCCGCTCGAATTACCTCAGGCTGGACTCAGTTGTTCAGCAACAGATCGCAACTCTTTCTCGGTTTGCGGACCTCAGTTGAGAACGAGCCCCTGCCTTCTCAGGACCGCAGAGTCGCTCACTATCTCCGGAAAGACTCAGACTCACCTGTTAAGAGTCCACCCTCGACTCTGCAATAGCCTCCCTTCCCCCTGCTGGCCACCATTGTACACTGTATTGTATGTGTTGTATTCGTTTGTATTATAGTACTTAAAGCTGGCGGTATGTAGTCCTGGAAAACTAGCAAGGGAGCGAGCAAGATTTGAAAAACGCCACCTCCTCCTGCCTGCCTCTAAGTTTCCTCCCCCGTGCTCCCCCTCCCGTCAGAGAGTCCGTCCAGCACGCCCCACACACAGAGGACCTGAAGGTCTGTGCGCGGCTCCCGTAGTAGTGAGGGGCAGAACTAGACATGAAGGCATCTGATTTGGTCCTTGTCTCCGAGCAAACTTCGACCAATCCGATGCCCTACGGTCTGAAGGATTACAGATGGGCGGACCGTTTTCTCAGTCTGGGCGGCTTGTCACAGAGCTGTTATTTTCCGATTCCTTTTCCTGCTGACATAGCGTACGATTCCTCTGAAATTAGACGGGCCATTTCCCCACAGTATAAGAGACAAGAGCTACTTCTGGAAACAGGACTACATACCCTAGCTTTAAAGTCTGTGTAGCTGCTATCATTGCTGTATAACACGGGGAATTGGTAGCCTCCGATTGTTGTGCTTCCACTTGGGTTCTATGAAATTCCTTTCTGTAACCGACAGCGATATCATTGTTGATTTCTTATGACAAATTCTGTACTTACTTTGTAAGTCACTTTGGATAAAAGCGTCTGCTAAATGCCCTAAATGTAAATGTAATCATGCACAAAAACATGGCGGCATTTGGGTTTCCTACTCTCCTCGAACTCCCTCAACAAATACAGCGCAGTGATGGTGGAGATCTCAGCCCATGTCTTGTGGAGCAAAAAAAAGTAGTGGGGGAAAATAAGTTTTGGGCGGGCTCATCTAGCTGCGTAGGTGCGTTGAACCATTTTTGTGACACACAATGATCAAGCGTCAGGTTAGGCACGTTAAGGTGCTTTGCCACACCGCCACGCGGCAGAACCACCTCCGTATACCAGCCCATCGCTGCCATAGCTTGCCAGAGGTTCAGCGCGCGGTTGTGAAGGGCAGGTGTGTTTTCAAAAGCGGCTGCTGCTGCCACTGCTGCTGCCTCCGGGCGGCTGCCGCCGAAAGTTTCAACACGGTGAAAGCTGATTTTTGATCTTCCCTCGCTGGAAATATTCAAGGTGAAATTGAGGTCTTGGGCGTAGGTCTTAGGTTTATCAGAGTGTTTACCTATGGATTGGACCAGTGTGATGGACGTGCAGCATCATTCGCTTTTCCACAGCCCTTCTGGAGATAACAAAATTGGTATGGATCAAACTATGCCTCTTTCACATTGTGCTGACCAGGTATGGATGGAGGTCGCAATTCTTTCAAGAGACTTTATAATTAACTGAGGTCAAAAGCTCTTTGCCTCGAAGTCCACTATGTTCTTTTTGAAATGGGGTTTTTGGTATTGGATTGATATGGGAAGTTTTCCAAAGTGAAGGAATAATGTGTGTCAATGGATGCCTGGAAAATTGGTTGCCAGACTGGGGCCAGTTGAGAGGCAAAATTCTTCACAAGAAAAGTACTGCATTCATCTGGCTCACTGCTTTCTTTGGGTTTGTGTATTGAAAAATTATTCTTACATCCTCGGTAGTGATGATAATTCTGTCTATACTAATGGTGTAATGGTTCTGAGGCTATCTCTGCCATTGTTTAAGTAATTATTTGTCTCAAATCTGAAAAAGATTGTTTTAAATCACTGGCAAATGAAATCTCATTATCAGTAGAGATGGGTTTGGCCAGACTGGAAATACTAGTCATGGATTTCATAATATCCCACACTCTCTTGGGAATGTTTAATTTAAAGGGATTCTCTAAATGCCACCTGTGTGTTAGTTTTGCATCCTACAATCTGGTTTAGAGTTCCTTTTCTTTTTCTTTAAGTGCTATAATATCCTTATTTCAAAAGGCAGCTTTCCTTGTGTTTATAATGTACTTAATGTCCTTTGTCACATATGATTTATTGTTAGGGTTGATTTTTAACCTCCTTATTAGGGACAACTAATTGAACACAAAAGTTGATTTATAACAACAGTCGTCTCATCAAGTGAATCATCATGAAAGATTTCCCAGTCTGTCAAATCAAAGCAGGCTTTCAGCTGTTCCCTATTTCCATTTGACCATTTCCTGATAACCTTTTTTACTAGTTTATTAATTTTGAGGGTTTTTTTGTAAACTGGAATCATGTGCACAACGTTATGATCCAAGTTTATTATGGGTGGCTCACACTTAGACACATATGCCTCTTTTATATTGACAAAACATTTGTCAGGTAAAACAGTCTCAAGATTGTATTTGGTTTAGGTCTCCATGCACGATTGCCAGCGCCTCTGGGTACTGGAGTTGAATGTCATGCACACAGTCAGAAATAGTGTGTGCTGCTTGTGCCACTTGACTGCTGGGTGGCGAGTATACAACAAACAGCAGAATACATCAAACTCCCTTGGCAAGTAAAAGGGTCTTAACATCATGGCGAGAATCTCTACGTTTGATTTTACATTTGACTGTTCGCTCAGCACCATAGATCGTTAACGTAGACGCAGATTCCACCACCTTTTAGTTTAGTCAACTGTGAATCCGGATATTTCAAAGAGAGTGTCAAGCAATGATGGTTGAAGCCGAATTTCAGTACCGCAAAGCAAGGATGCCTCTCCCTATTTGTTGCAGTACCTTGTGTATGTCCGTAGCGCATCCACTTTGTTGGTCAATGTGCGCAGATTGCTCAAGATGATAGATGGAAGGGGTGGCCGATTAAATCTCCTCTTTAGTCAATTTTGGATGCCACTTCTTCTTCCGCGGTCTTTCTTCTTCTTTCAGTCTTAATCAGCTACGCCAGCACTTTGTCCAGGATAGTGCGATCAAGGCTGGCTGCCGTCTGTGGGGCCAACTTTGATCCTAACTCCAACAGGGTCTCTCAGTTGTACCGAAAAGTCCGGGAGACTTCCAGCATTTCCATTTTGTTGCAGCTCAGGTGTACTACCTGAAGTTGCATTGATGGATAAGGCCCACAAAGTGCCATAATCCACAGAATCGGTAGCACTGTTTCCAGGACATTCATGTTGTTTTTCATGTGAAGACAATTTAACAGACGCGAAGGGTTAGACAAACTTTAGATGACACAAAAACAAGACAAACGGAGCATACTGAGACGCGGTGCGCAGCCGGGCAGGGCACCGGATCAATATGAGGTGGGACTCCTAACACGAGGCGAGAGCCGGGATGGTCTCGGTTCTCGGTTTAATCCCGGGAAAGCGGGCTTCCCGGAGAGAAAGAGAGGCGTGGAGGGGAGGGGCTTTTGTTCCTCCAGTAATTGCCCAGTACGGAGTGCTGTAGCCCCTGTAACCCGGGGCCTTTGCCCCGGTTTCTAAAATCAGGGTTTTCTCTCTGTTTGAATAGAATCATAACGCTACACCCAGACTGTCAGCTCTGTTTAAGATTTCTGCTTTTCTCTCCAGTCCGCAACCCCACAGAAATCACAGAATTATCGTAACTTTATTTTCTCCTTCACTCTCTCCCCCTCTCACTCTCCCTTCACCCCTGTCTGCGCCATACTTGAGGATGTGAAGAATGAGTTTAACACAGAACAGATTCCCTCCATACTGATTCTGTCTGACTGTGTTGGTCTCTGCTCATCTGCGTGTTCTCCTCAATCCATATGCAATACATTCCACCGCTGTTAGAAACTCCAATTTGATCTCTATTTTAGTCAGTGGGTCACACTAGATTTCAGCGAAACGCTGGTGTCAGATATCCTTCCGTTACTCGGTTACTGTATAGCGCCGCTCCGATAACCAGATCGCTATCGATGTCATGTCGGCACCGACAGAGAGGCAACTTGATTTTTTTGCTCCATTCCCTCGAAAGTTGGAGCCTGCACAAATAATTCTCTCTTAACTCGCGTGTCTAATCCGTTTTGGTCCACCATTATGTCATTATGTACACACAGAGCTAGCACGAGGCAATCCAGCGCTAATTCTGAGAATCGTCAGACCCTTAAGGGGACAGATTCACCTTTGCCACGCCGCTAGCTAACACTAACCTGAGTTTGTGTTTGACTTCTTTGCGTCGTCCGCGGTGCCAGTTTCAACAACGGCCTGGCGGTGCTCTGAGACTCTCCAGCCCCGCTGCATATCTTAAGCTTGCTGTTTGAGAGGGCTGCCATTTACCCACTAACATCTTCTGTGGGGCTGAAGTAGGCCTAATGGCCGCTGTGACACTCAGTACAAATTCAAACACGCGAAGGGAGGGCGGACAAATTAACCAGTGACGTCTTCTGTAGTAATGAGGATTAATGTATTTTTAGAAGGGCAATGTTTTTGCACAAGGGTCAAATAGAGCCATGTTTAAATAGGAACCCCTCAAAGGTTATATGTTCTGACGTTTAATTTATTTTTCAAGAGCAAATGGAGCCAGTGCGACGCTGTTGATTGCCACATTTGCGTAACGGCATACATGACAAAGAAAATGGTTTAATCTGCCAAACACACATCTTTCCATATATTGTGAGCATCTGTAAAAGCTGCTGCTGCTGCTACTACGCTGCTACATTAAGGATTAAGTTGTGGTCAAAGCAAACAGGAAGTCTTGGTAATTGATAGGCATGCTAATCAACGTTAGCCCGGCCAACAAAAACGTCTCGCAACTGACTGCATAACATGGTGTTTTTTGTAGCTTTGTGTGTTTATTTTTCCTCATAGTGCAAATTGTATGAAGACGATTGACATGACAGCCAGTTAGTTACTTACTTTGCGAGTTGTTTATGAAGCTTTATCACTGATAATGCTATGACTAAACTTTCAGGTTGTTTAAACACACCTCTACATGAATCAACAAACACTAAGGCATGCTTACTGCTCTGAACACTGGCATCGCCAAACCAACTCTGTCGTGTCCGGTTCAGTGACGATGGATTGGAGATTGGGGCCCTTATATGGCTCACCAGGGATGGGCCCTTTGACCAGGCCCTGAAGCCCCTGGGAGCTGGCCCTGTTTGAAACCAAAGACCCTGCATGGCTCCCACCCCTCATCATTTGCTAGCCTGCAAAACTTTTATTCTAAATACTGCCCTGTTGAGTGAGCCGCGCACAAGCACTCACACATGCACACAGGCACACAGGCACACACGCAGGCAGGCAGGCATGCACACGCACACACTGACCTTTTAACACTCACATGCGATCATATCGAGTTGGTCATATCATTAGTCTGTCTTTTCACATGTCACCTTCTCTCAAACCTCCACACTGCACACAAGGCATAGACTTAAACAATAATTCGATTCGGTTTCCTTATACCCAGAATCCCTTGTGTCTCCCTAGTGTTGTCGCCTATTATAGCTGAGAGTGTGTTTCTGTGTTTAACGTGAACCATTGTTTCTCCCTAAGGGCTACAAAGCTGAGACAAGGTGCAGAGGTTTCCCAGAATTCTGACCTTCACCTCTCAGTGAATGTACACACTTACACATATACATACATCGACAAACACATGGCTACCTATGAAAACACAGGCACATATGGAGTGTTTTGTGTGTGGTGTGTGTGTGCACAGGTATTAAACCTCAGGACAGAATGGATAACCCGAACATTTTGGATGTATCAGTAGAGGCTTTTGTTGACTCGTATCCTGACATGGATTCAGTTTTCTGCACCACTCTCTCGTGTGTTGTGCTCCTGTTAATCCCTCTGACACAAACCTCAGCAGCCAGTATCGCACCAGTGAAACACAACACTGTCTCGTTCCTGTAATCCTTATTTAGTATTCTTGTAGGCAATTAAATACAATGTGGATATACGGCTACTAAATGTGGTATATGTATCCGTCATGTCACACAAACGTCTTGGACAAGCAAAAAGGTTTTGCTTTTATCTTTATAACTTGGTTATCTTCTGCTTAATATTTACGTAAATCCTGTTTCCAGAATTAAGAAGAGTAATTCCTGTCAACATTTTTCTATGTCGATTTTCCTCTCGAACCCATTGCCAGATAGAACAAACCGACTCAAATCCACAATTACACTTCACTTGTGCGAGTGAATGAACGAGTGAGGGTGGTGGGGGGTCTGAGTCCATAATCTGTTATCAGAGACGCGCTCCAGTTACAGTCTGTAACCCACGCAAGGAGTCACATCGCACACCCACACACGCAAACACAGCCAAGCTACGTGCTCAGGTATTTTTTTGTTTTTTATGTTCAAATCACATTTCAAATTCACTTGTCAGTGTACCCAGAATGACTGTCTTTCTTTTTTCTTGTATACCAACATACAGTCCCCTCCAATATATATCGGAACAGTGAGGCAAATTCCTTTATATTTTCTGTAGACTGGAAACATTTGGGTTTGACACCAAAAGATGAATATTATTTCCAGGTATTTACATCTGGATCCGATAAATAACTTAGAAGATAGCTTTATTTGGACAAAAAGGACAACACATTTTTATGTGAGCAAAAGTATTGGAACAGATAGATTTAAAATAAATTGAAGTAAATAAGACTTAATATTTTGTTGTAAATCCTTTTCTTGCAATAACTGCATCAAGCCTGTGACCCATTGACATCACCAAACTTGTGCATTCTTCTTTTGTGTTTGTTCATAGGTAGTCTATAGGTTTTAAGTCTGGAGATTGACTTGGCCAGTCTAAACCCTTCCACTTCTTGCCCCTGATGAACTCCTTTGTTGTGTTTTCAGTGTGTTTTGGATCATTATCTTGTTGCATGATGAATGATCTTCCAATCAGTTTGGTTGCATTTTTCTTTAAATTGGCAGACAAAATGTTCCTGTAGACTTCTGAGTTCATTTTGCTGTTGTCATTCTGTGTTACATCATCAATGAAGATTAATGAGCCCGTCCCAGAAGAAGCCATGCAAGCCCAAGCCATGTACATTGCCTCCACCGTGTTTCACAGATGAGCGCGTATGTTGTATGGGGTCATGAGCAGATCCATTCTTTCTCCAAACTTTAGCCTTTCCATCATTTTGGTAAAATTTAATCTTTGTCTCATCAGTCCATAAAACGTCCCAGAATTTGTGAGGCTTGTCTCTGTACTTTTGGGCAAAATCCAGCCTGGCCTTCTTATTCTTTTTGCTAATGAGTGGTTTGAATCTTCTGGTGTAGCCTCTGTACTTTTGTTCATGAAGTCTTCTGCGAACAGTAGATAATGATACCTTCACTCCTGCCCTGTGGAGGTTGTTGCTGATGTCAACAACAGTTGTTTTAGGGTCTTTCTTTACAGCTCTCACAATGTTTCTGTCGTCAACTGCTGTTGTTTTCCTTGGTCTACCCGTTTGACGTCTGTTACTTAGTACACCAGTGGTTTCTTTCTTCTTCAGGACATTCCAAATGGTTGTACTGGCTATTGCCAATATTTGTGCAATGGCTCTAATGGATTTTCCATCTTCTCTTCAGCTTCACACAATTGCTTTTTTTTTCACCCATAGACAGGCTCTCTGGTTTTCATGTTGGTTACACCTCTAACTATAATAATTGCAGTCTGTACAGGCAAAACCCAAATCTGAAACTAAGCATAGACATTCAGCGCTTATTTATTGTTTGAATGATCAATTGTAATAGGAAACACCTGGGCAACAAAAACACACCTGTCAGTCCACATGTTCCAATACTTTTGCTCCCCTAAAAATGTGGTGTTCCTTTACAAATAATGCTATCTTCTAAGTTATTTATCGGATACAGATGTAAATACCTGGAAATAAAAGCTGAAATGTGTATATCTTGTCTAATATTCATCTTTTGGTGTCAAACCCAAATGTTTCCAGTCTACAGCAAATATAAAGGAATTGGCCTCACTGTTCCAATACTATTGGAGGGGACTGTATATCTCAGTGGAAATTCCTCTCTGAGTACATGTGTGTCGATGGTCAGCTTCTTCTTTGAGTCTATTGCAATCTCAGATGTCGTTCTGCCAGTATCTGGCTCAGGTCACAGCTGATGGGGTCGGTTCAGCCAGGTCCTGGGGGCTGCACTGGGGGGCGTCATCACACTCCAGTAGATGGGACATTGTCTGTACTGCTCCACAGCTGCATGTGTCTTCTGGCTGGTAGCTCCATGCTTTCAAAAGTGATTTTCACCTCCCCTGCTCCACTCATAGTCTGTTGAGAGTCTTCCAGGTTAGCCATGGTAGGTTGTGCCCGCTGGCAAGGCATTCCGTACGTAGAGCTGGTTCCATTCATCTTTCCAGATGTTGGTCCTTGCTGTTTCTTTGGTTGTCAGGAGAGGTGGGACTGTATGCAGGAAGCTTGCTCTGGATTTCAGTCAGGGTGGAGGTGCTGTGTGTCCGTGCAGGGGGTGCCTGGTATCGGTCTCCTGTGCTCTCCGCTCATTTTGGGCGATGATGGATCGTCTGATGTGGGGTGGGGTGGGGGGGGACTGGCGTTGTCTTTATGCATCCCATGATAATGCGGCAGGTGTCGTTGAGGGCTGTGTTAACCAGTTTGGTGTGATGAGTGTGGCTCCAGGTTGAGCACGCGTAGTCGGCTGTGGAGAAGCACATGATTAGGGCAGTTGTACGGATGGTGGATGGATCAGCGCCGCACCTTGAGTTTACCAGTTTGGGCAGGATGTTGTTGCGGGTGTTGACCTTGGCTTTGGTGTTCTGGAGGTGGGTTTTGAAAGAGTGTCCTGTCGAGTGTGACTCCGAGGTGCACGCGGTGGTAGAGGTTTGAGAGTTTGTTGCCTTCTCATGAGATGCTCAGTTCTTTACCTGCATCTCGATTTTTAAGATGGAAGCTGCATAGTTGGGTTTTTGATGGGGTTGGTTTTCAGGTGGTTGTTATTGTAGTAGGTTTTCATCTCTTGGAGGGCGCTTTCCAGGACATGCTCAATCTTCTGGAAGCTCTCCTGTTGGGTGGTGATGCAGAGGTCATCAGCAGAGATGCAGCGGCAGCATTGTCGGGGGAGTGGTTGGTCGTTGGTGTAGATGTTGAAGAGGAGGGGGGCCAATACACTGCCTTCTGGTAGGCCGTTCTTTTGGGCTTTCCATTTGCTCTTCTTATCGTTAAGTTGAACGAAGAAGCGAGTGTTGTTGAGGTGGCTTTTGATGACTTGGCACAGGTCGAGGTCACCAGTCATGTCAAAGAGTTTCCGGATCATGGTGCGGTGCTGGACAGTGTATGAGTTTGCACTCAAAACCGTCCTCAATGTGTTGGTTGAGGTTCAATAGCTGTCCAGCACAGGAGCGGCCAGGTCGGAAGCCAGCTTGATCTCGAGTAAGCTTGGTGTCTATAAGTAGCATAAGGTGTTGGAGTAATAGCCTCTCGTAGAGCTTGTAGGTGATGCAGAGGAGGGAAATGGGTCCGTAGCTCTTTGGGGATGATGGGTCCTTTCCACGTTTGGGAATTAAGACAGTCTTGGCCTTTCTCCATACAGGTGGGATGGTTTTCTGTGCCATGCATGAGTTTAGCATTTCTAGCAGCCAGGTCTTCGCTTTAAGTCCTAGGTGCTGTATCATTTCTGCCAGTACATCATCGATTCCTGCTGCTTTCCCAGGTTTCAGCATGCTCATTGCAGCTTCGAGTCCTTCGAGATCGAAGGGCTTGGTGAGAGCACTGGCTGGTTGTTGACAGTCTCCTTCCAGACACTGACTGTGTTCAACAGGATCTCTCCGAGTTCCATGGTGGTGGAGGAGAAAGGGTCCTCGTGGTATGCCCTGTGGTAGGCTTCCAGTAGATCGCTGGATGTTTCCGACAGTCCGGGGATATACTCAGTCTGGCATCCTCTTGATATGTGTCGCCTGGCTGACCTTTTCAGCAGTTCTGTGAACATGGTATAGTTGTTGGGGTGTGGTGGAATGTCTGGGATGGAGATGGTCAGCTGACACAGTTGTTAATGTTTTGTAAAATACTGCAGTTTGACTGGGTTGTTAAGGTGCTGAAAGGCATCTGGTGCAGTCTTATTTTAATCTAAAAGATATGTCCCATTCTTTCCTGAAGGTTCTTTCCGCTGTATGCTCACAGAGCCCAGGGATTGAGGAGGATCTCTGCAGATTCAGTTCAGAATTTACCATATCAGTGCGGATTAACTCCCTAATACGAGGAGTTGTTGGTTGGAGTAGGAGGTTCTACTACAGTACTTAACAAATTCAGTTTGATATGCTGCCCAGGCACTCCTGAACTAAATGGGTTGAATTTATTATTTATTTAATTAATTAAAAAATATTATTATATGTAAATATATATATGTGTGTGTGTGCGTATATATATGTTTAAATATGTGTGTGTGTGTGTGTGTGTATGTGTGTATATGTGTGTGTGTCTGTGTATATATTTGTGTGTTTGGGTATATATATATGTGTGTGTATGTGTGTGTATACATATGTACATATGTGTATATATACGTGTGTGTGTGAAATTAAATATACTTTTATATATATGTTTATAAATGTGTGTGTGCATATATGTATATATACATGTATGTATATATGTATGTGCGTATATATGTAGACGTATGTGTGTGTGTATATGTATACAGTATATATTTATATATATGTGTGTATATATAACTTGTTTTGTGTTCTTTGGTAAGTTTTTCCATTGGTAACTGTAACATGACTTGACTCAGGGGGTCAGCACATGGGTGGGCTGCTTCAGTCAACCAGAGAGTCTCTCAGGACCGTGGGCCAGTCAGACCTTGAAACCACAGCTCAGCTTTAAGGGGAGGGAGGGACGGACGGAGGGAGGGACGGAGGGAGGGAGGAAAGAAAGCGAGTGAGGGAAAAGGGATATAGCAACGTTTACCTGAAAAGTAGAATGTGTTCTTATTGGGTAATGACAGCAAAATGTAAACACATGCATGTACGTACGTATGCACACACTCACTAAGCACTTGGTCACAATTTCAATTGCCGCCAACGTTGCTCTATTGCAAAAAAAAATCAGTTTTCAGCTGGCAGAAGCATGCCTGTGTGTGTGTATACAGTGGCGTCACCACACACCCTCCATTCAATATCCCACACTTGATGTGGGTTTATTCCAGGCGCTCGTTCGAACTTCCCCATGTAGATGTGTCTGTTTGTCGAGTGCGTTTGCGACTTGCCTTGTGATGTAGTTGTTACTGCTGTCTGGTCAATCTGACACGGGTGGAGAGGAGGAGGAGGTGAGGCGGTGTGGAAGGTGGTGGGCTTGGGAGGTTTTTCCATATTTCGCTCTGTATTAAACCCCTGACCCAAATTCCAGATTTCATTCCCTCTTAAATCGTTTTCCCTTTGTGCTCCGCCTGCTTCTCCTGTCATTATTCTTTCCATGCTTCCATTGAACTACGTTATGATAGAACAACTCGCCAGGTCTTACACGACAACTAAATCTTGTTGTGAAAACAAGGTATAGTCACCCCGCTCACTGCCATTTCTCTGTTCTTCATTGTTTTACAACAGTTTTATGATCTCGGAAACCTTTCCATGTTCCGTGTAAGTAATTTATGATGGGCGGTTCATCTCCTTATCCACAATGGCGTGGTACAGAAGATCAAGGTTATGGTCTGTAGAAAAATGGTCTGTGGGAAATTCTATACATTCCACATTTTTTTGAAAACTCCTACTGTCCATACCGACTGTATATCTTCTGGAGGACAACATATATGGCGTGGTTAAATGTGTAAACCACAGCAGGAGTTGACGCAGTACTTTATAGGCCATGTCTTGTAATGTCTGACAGTGAGACAGCCTGACTCGTTGTTTTACTCTTCATGATAATTCAGGGAATCCATCGGAATTTAAAGCTGTAATTCACACAAGAGTTTCAAAATCATACTGTGTGTGTTGTGTGTGTGTGTGTGTGAGAGAGATGCTGTAACACTGAAGTAGTTGGGTTAAAGACTGTAAATGTGGAGCCAGATGAAAATTCAGAAACAAATGCAACCCATTTTTTGGCTTGCCTAGTGGAAGAGAAAACTACAACCAAACATCCCCTCTGACACACACACGCACGTACATACGCACGCACACACACACTACATCCCCAAGCTCTCTTCTCTAAACTGTTTCCAGTCCTCCATCTCCTTCTACTGCTATCCAACTTTACTTTCAGGCTTTGCTCTCTCTCGCTGTCTCTGTCTCTCTCTCCCTCCCTCTCTGTCTCTCTTGTTCTCTCTCTCTCCCTCTCCCTGTATTGTTCTCTCTCTTCTCTCTTCTCTCTCTCTCTCTCTCTCTCTCGTTGCTCCTACACTTTTTTCTGGTCTTATATGTTTTCTGGGAAAGAGTCAGGGATTAGCAAAACACTCTCATTAGCAAAATATACTCTCTGCTTAGGTCTCGCTCTTGTGTTCTCCCTCTGTCTAAGACTCACTCTTGTTCTCTCTGTGTCTATATCTCTCTCTCCTCTCACACCCCCTTCCTTGTTTTGGTAATGGACTGTTAAGCGATTGACCTCGGGTGGCTCTTTATTTGTGCGGGTGCATGTCTGGAAACAAACTAGGATTTGTGCTTGCTACTTGGTGACATATGCCCCGCTAGCAGGCTAGCTAGACAGCTAATTTACTGACATAATGACCCCGAGCTCCAGAGGTTCTTTGTTTGCCGGTATTCCCCCAAGGAAAGTACGACATTGCGGGGCCTAAGGTCATGAAGTAATGTCGAGTGATCTGCGATCAGGTCATTCTCCACATGTTAATCACAAACATCTAACTCAACCACATCATTATTACATTATTGCAATGCTATTAAGATTATGACTCTGGTTGGAACTAGTGTGGAACAGAGTCCTCAGTACACAAGATGGAGTGCATATATAACGCATTACACCTTCAGGGATCCTGGGTCTTAAAACAAGATGTGCCAAATTTTGTTAACAATGTCCAGGGTGACACGCCAAAGAGTAAAACCAATTAGTGGACTAAATTGAAAATGACATGAAGCTAACCAAGTCTGCCACACACTGTAATACATCTCTCCTTTCTGCCTCACTTCAAGGCTGTGTGTCTTTAGTCTCTCACTCTCTCCCAACCCCCCCCCCCCCCCCCCCCCCCCCCCCACTCCCCTCTCTCTCTATCTCTCTTTCTCCCTCCCCCTGTCTCTCTCTCACTCTGACAGAGGCAACTATTGTCACAATCAGTGTAGAGCAGTAGAGTTTCTCCTCATATACACAGGGGTCCCTCGGGCAGGCCCCTGCTCTCTGTTGGTTCCCGGCTCCGTAACGCGCTAGTGGCTTCCCCCCAGACCCCTGGCTCTCCCCCGGTTCCCTGGCGGCCGTATCGGATCGTTGTGAGAAGATCCACGGAAAACCCTCTCCACCGAGTCTCCCCAAGGGGCTGAGACCCGCGGGACTTCGCTGGAGTGGTCCAGATCATGGACATGCTCAACAGATGTCTCCAGAGGTTATATTACCCCATCGTAATCCTGTACTCATAGTCATCATCGTCATTCACCTGAGGGGGAATGAACAAGGACAGAATGATGTGGCATGCAGTACATGAGAGGGGTTTTATGAGGTTCAATGTTATGGTTCACATCAGGGACCCAATACTGAGCGCAGGGCTTGGATGTGTTTCATCCCAGCACAATAAAAGTCTGTGGCATGTCCAAAGAAAACAACTGTGCGTGGACGCACATGGAAGGCCTGATTGGTACCAGAGATAATCAGGATTGTATTAAGAGTGTTTTCATTGGATTTTTTTTACTGTCCCGTCCAAGATGCTTGGAGAAACCCAACTTTTAAAGGACCGGCTGTCGCATTCACATGGACCTGCCCATCCACATGGCTTTCCAACCGACCGGCTATCTTTCATTTGTGCTGGAAACATAAAGGGGAAACATTGAGGAAACTTCAGCTTTGAGCTGAAGTTCTCCTTGATGTTTTCAGTTTAAGACTGTCCCTTTTTATCGCTGTTGTTCAGAAGAGGATCCGCCTGCTACACCCTCCTATGGCTTATCTCCTGAGGCTCAACTCCTGCAGCACATACCCTATGCCTCACCGCCTCGTTCCCAGTACCCATTTGGGTGCGGCTGGGAAAAGAAAAAAAACTGAAATCCAATGTGTCATCATGGACATCCTTTACACCCAACGACGCACCAAGACAGCTCCTACTGGACGTCTGGAATTTCAGTACCACCGCTACCCCCTTATCCCAAACCCTTGACAACACGATCTCCTCATGCGTCCCCCTCCCGCCATTCGCCATGCGGGTCTGAAGATTAGCCCTCAGCCATTATTGATTTGGTGAAAGGGAGGTTGGATGTTGGGCAGACGTCTGGATGGAAGAGGACTGTGCTGAAGCAGACCACATGTCGTACACGTGCACCCCTTCGGCCACCATGTGCGTGCACGTTTTGTTTTGTCTGCCACTTGGTGAAGCGAGTGACCGCACTAAGGAAACGAATCGCACACTTTTTTCTATTACCGCCGGTAATTGCTTCTCTCGACCGACCCAAAACGAGTTCCACGGGTACTTTTATAAACGGTCAGCTCAGGCGGAACCAGATGTGGTATTTTTGTCTTGCACCTCACTTTTGCCTTTCGGCCGTCACATTTCAACCAGCTTACATACTGACGGCACCCACAACAGGACACTAGTCGTGGATCTGGAGGTCCATCACTGGAAATTAGTGGAGGCTTCAGGCAAGACAAGAGGACCAACACAGGTAGTAGGACACCTCTGCATAAACACACTCACACACCAAAACATGCTGGCCCAAGCTCTGACAGCCTGAGCTTCCTGCTTCCTGCCCTCATATTATACTTGAATATTAGAAGCACCCAATAACTAATTTAGAAAGCTAACTAACGGTTATACAGTTGGAAAGGTATTCTGGTTTCAGTTTTGGAATGTGGTTGAGGCTTCGCTGTTTTGCGAATGTGTTATTGGGCATGTTTCTCCCGAAGCGTAAAAAATTCATTGAGGTCAGAACTACGACTTGTGTCACATTTTCAATGTAGAGAAATACAAAGTGGCACAATGCTACTGTTCAAACGTTCACAGTCCGCACGTGTCCTTGAAGAGGAATAGAGGAATGGCTCAAACATGTCCGCCCCTGTGTGTCCAACTTGCCACCTTTCTGAACATCTGGCGTTAAGATGCCTTTTAGCAAAGCACTTAACAACCATCCGTGCCGAGTTGAGCAGCACAGTCAACCATTAGCTGACTGGAACCGCTGGCAATAAGTGTTACTGTTTCAACAGGCAACCAGGGAGTCACTGTGACCAAGAGTACTACCTCTCCCTCTCCCTCACATGCTCACTCACCATACTCACACTCTCGCGCAGGCAAACGTAGGCACTTTGCCCTCGAAAATGTTATTTTTTTAAGTATAATTATTTTCTGTAATGTGATATGTTGCACGCATTGTTTGAGTTGTGTGGCTACCATTCTGCTCGTGGAAGGCCTCTCCTTGTTATTAACTCTTATGGAACACAGAGTGTTACGATCACAGGGGAAGGTAATGGACCAAAAAGCACAACACAGGGTAGACGGACAAGTTTGATGGAACAGAGGAGTTATTGAGAATCCAGTGGTGCTTGAGAATGGTGGGAATCCGGTACGGGTCCAGGGGAGTCCTGACGGAGGGGCTGAAGCACGGGTAAGATTAGTAGGACAGGATAATTCTTCAGAAAGGAAGATTGTACATAGGGGCCACAAGACGATACAAACTGTTCAAAGGTTGTATCTGGCGAAGATCATCTTGAGAACCAGGGTTCATATAATGGGACTTTATTGATGATTGCGTGAGGTTTGTAGAGTTGATGATGCCGACAGGTGTGTAGAGCTGAATGAATAAGAGAATGGTTCCCACTAGGTGGCAGAAATGGACGACGTGACACAGAGAGGCTTTAGCGTTGGTGTGCAACGTTGGAGAAAGGTCCAGGGCACTGTTGTTACATCAATTTAATAAAGTTCCGGGAGGGAAACACATGCACACACATGCACACAGATGCATGTATACCACGATGACACATGCATATGGATGTGCACATTAGTCTTATTGGCATAGATAGAAACACACGCAGACAATATGAATGGCCACCATGGCACCAAAATAAAGTATCCAAGGGAAAATCCTCAGATGACTGAATAGAGATTGGCAACCTTTTTTTTTTTTCACAAAGCTCTTCCTTTTCTCCCGTCCACATGACTATCCTGCATACACCAGGACTGTGTTCAACTGCAGCCCAAGCTTCCGCAGTGTTCTCACAGAAGGGAAGTACAGTGATGTTTGAATTGTTGCAAGGAGCACTATTGTATGTTATTGCATATTCACAGTAGTACAAACTATATGCCTCTCAACATCCAAGCCACCGAGAATGAAAGCGAAATAACACACACACTCAAACACACGGTGAGAGGAAGAACGGAAAAAAAATTGTTGGCGATCTGTGAGTTCTGTGCCGAAGTGGTTTGTGTTGGAGGTATAATTTGTCTGCAGAATCTGGCTAGCCTTGTGGTGGTGGTGGGTCGTCTGTTGCTTCCTTGTCGTGTGTGTGTGTGTGTGTGTGTGTGTGTGTGTGTGTGTGTGTGTGTGTGTGTGTGTGTGTGTGTGTGTGTGTGTGTGTGTGTGTGTGTGTGTGTGTGTGTGTGTGTGTGTGTGTGTGTGTGTGTGTGTGTGTGTGTGTGTGTGCGTGCGTGCGTGCGTCTTCAACTTGAAGCCGAATCGTCTCAGAATAAGACCCTATTACCTTTGCTAGAAACACCCAAATTCTTAAAGAAAGACACGGCTGTCATTCTTAAAGAAATGGATTCTGTGAAAGTTATATTTAGCAGAACGATCGCTGTAAGGGATCTGGCACCTTTATCTTATTGTAGCTAATCTCTACATTTTAACAGAAAGTTTCACATAAGGACAAAATATAACTCGACTCAGTCCTCTCATTAAGCTGTAAATGTAAAACCATAGCACTCTGGAGTGTGTGTGTGTGTGGTGTGTGCTGTGTGTGTGTGTGTCTGGAAAGACCATTTAGGCACCACAGACAGAAGGTTAGCTGGGGGAGAGCTGACCTTGTCCCCCCCCTCAGATACTTAACACTCCACAGAGAGAGTGACCTTTATGACCCTGCACTCGCACACTGGCTGGCTGTGTGTGTGTGTGTGTGGTGGGGGGGGGGGGCAAACACAAATGCAAAAGTGCACACGCGCGTTTATGTTTGCATGCACATGTGTGTCCAGATGCACATGCAGCATCGTGACCTCGTTCCCTGTCGCAGCGAGCAGTGCTTCCCAGTGTGATGTTAGAAATTAAAATTCTAACACCTGTTGTAAGAGGCAGCCCATCCACAGCGTAGAAGGCCTGTAGTAAGGCCTGTGGAGAGGCCCTCCCACCGCAGCAGCTACATAAATATAAAACAAGGAGCCGCTGGTTGGTTGTGATTTTTATTCAGAACGATTATTTTCATTGAGGTTCCGTGAATGTTGCACATGGCGCACGGGAATGCCTGGCTATGTGGACCGGCAGAACAATGGCCGTGTTTTAACGTAGGGACGTACAGAGACAGCCTGTAGCTCAAATATGGTTCTGCTTTGCTGAGGAGTACACACAAGGGGTGTGTGTGTGTGTGTGTGTGTGTGTGTGTGTGTGTGTGTGTGTGTGTGTGTGTGTGTTGTGTGTGTGTGTGGTGTGTGTTGTGTGGTGTGTGTGGTGGTGTTGTGTGTGTGTTGTGTGTGTGTGTGTGTGTGTGTGTGTGTGTGTGTGTGTGTGTGTGTGTGTCATGCACACCCCCTATAGAGTGTGGTCGTGCCTGGTTCTAAAGTCCTCCATATGGCACGGCTTAGAGCGCATGACACACGGATCTCACACAGGGCAAGCAGCCTAGCTAGTCAGCATGTGGTTAGCATGTGGAAGTGTGTGTGTGTGTGTGTTTGAACATATGATATGGTTTGAAATGAGAAGGATCATCCGGGTTGAAGGAGAAAAGATAAGGGAGGGAAAGTTTTGATTTGAACAACCATACATCTCTCCCTATCTCATTCTCCCTCTCCCTCTCTCCCTCCCGTCCCTTCTGCATGTGTTTCAAATCATAGCTTGTGATGGCATCCCTTTGCCATAAACAGAAATAAAGCCGAAATACATGGCCAAACATTTACTCCAAATGTGGTTTTAACATCTGTGTGAGAGATTCCGACATACACTGTTGCTTTCACGGGGCTCTCGCTTTGCTTTCAGAGACGGAGCTTTCGCTTTGTCTGTGAAAGCCTGAGTGTTTATGTGGTGAGCATGTATGTATGCATGCCTTGTCTGCCATCAATATGTATCTGAAGCAACTCTACCACCCGAAAGGCAGGCTTGAGTTTCTTCCAACCGCCAAGTTGGTCGAAGTGCTGACATATTGCTCGAGGCTGACCTCTGGTGGAATTCTTCTATATTGCGCTGAGTATTTACGTCGAGCACTGTTTTGTTTGGCGCGCTTCGTTTTCTCACATGTTTCAGTGCAGGAGGAAACCAAAGGCCCACGATTGATATATGGAGCTCGTTTTAAAAATGTAGCAAACTCAGTAACTTATTACAACTTTCTTTCATGTCCGGCTGCCCCAAGAAATGTATCACTGAAGGATTCTTTTTGATTTTTTTTGGATGGCATTGATTATTAAAAGGAATCGATAAAGTTACAGCAATTCAAAACAATAATAAGAAAACAACTCTCCTTACTCTGTCTAGGGTTGATTTTGACGAGGAGGGCTTCTGCCAGCCCTACCGGGGCATCGCCTGTGCCCGCTTCATCGGCAACCGCAGCATCTTTGTAGACTCACTGCAGATGCAGGGGGAGATCGAAACCCAGATCACAGGTGAGAGAGAGCACTGTGATTCTGTCCTCGTGTGTGACCTGACTGGTTTTCATTAGAGTTTTGCAGCTGTCTTCGCTCCTACCTCCACTAGGACTCTGGCCGCTGGAGGGACAGCAGGCCATGAACTTCTGATCTGCAACATCAAGAAGCAGCTCTCGCTGAGATGTTTCAGGAAGGTTGCTGCCATTATGAGCTCCTAGCAAGAGCGTCAGTCATAAAGTAGCACACTGAAGTGCTCGGCCTCACCGTTTTGGAGTTTGGCTCATGCTCATTTGTTTTCTTATATGAGTGGGCAAGTTTGATCCACATGCCAATATCTACCCTCCGCGTTCCGAGCTACGTGCATCACCGCCATGTGTAGGCCTCTTGGTTGCACTCTGAACGCACACTGTGAGTGTGCTGTTTTCTAACAGATTTATAAAAAAGCTTTTAAATTAAGACAGTTTCTGTTGGGGCCACCTTACCAAAACTGTCATTAACTAGATGTGTGGAATAAACCATGACGAGGAAGGATTAATCCACCTTGCAGTGTTTTACCCCAATTTTACCACAGTTTCTAACAATGATTAGATAATCGTTACTTTCAAGTATAACATGAAAGTGTTTCTTGGAAGCCTGTGCAGTGGAAATGTACATATTTTTCCAAGGCACTTTGTATGTCTTGTTTTTGCATCGTCAAGGAACCTTCTGGTCGATAGTCGTAATCGACCATCATTTTTTTAATTCTGTATTTTCAGCACATCGGTAGAGTCTGTACTGTTCAAAAGCAGCGGTGTCCCGTGCTTTAAAAAGAACAGCACCTTTTACACCGTTACTGTCAAATAAGGATCAAGTATTGAACAATCTTCCTCTGTAAATATCATTCCCCCCCCGCACCCCTGTCCCCAGCGGCCTTCACCATGATCGGGACATCCAACCACCTTTCGGACCGCTGCTCCCAGTTCGCCATCCCCTCCCTCTGCCACTTCGCCTTCCCCACATGCGATCGCAGCTCGGGGGCGGACAAGCCCCGCGACCTGTGCAAGGACGAGTGCGAGATCCTGGAGAATGACCTTTGCAAGACGGAGTACATCATCGCCCGCTCCAACCCCCTCATCCTGAAGAGACTTAAGCTGCCCAACTGTGACGACCTGGCTGCGTACGACAGCCCCGCTGCCGCCAACTGCCTGCGCATCGGCATCCCCATGGCCGAGCCCATCAACAAGAGTAAGTCCCGGGGGATACAGATGCCGGCGTCGTATGGGACAGCTACGGGACACCGCCCGTTGTCGGGCAATAGTGGATTTCTATGTCGCAGATCCACTTGCTCAATTGTGTTATTTTATTTGTAGGCAATTTATCTTGCATGTTTACAAGCCTCCCCATTGAATTTCAAGCAGTTCTATACTGAGCCTAAACGGTATGAGATCCCCCACGGATATGTAAGCTATATGCTTGCAGTGCATTCTTCAGTTGGCTGAACCAGTTAAGCCACTGTGGATCAGCTGGCTCACATTTGTGTTTTTCATTTGTTCTTTCGGGAGGGATAGATCATTTGTAAAATATTTCAGCCCTTGAGTCAGCTTGCACGCTATGGGTGTAACATTTACATGAAAACAAGTTTTCTCCCCAAAGTTTTTTGTGCCGGTGAAAGGGGTACTTGGCCGTAAAATATCTAAGAGGGGGAACATGGGTCAAAAATAGTTTGAGAACCTCTGTACATCGGGAGAGGAAATTAATTACAGAAATACTGCAGTAGGCTCTGGCTACGCTTCTATTTAAAAAGTGCGATCGCATTTCCCCAGATAATTCCTGATCACAGAAAGTACTCTCTGTGGCTCCACTGCCAAGCCCCCCTGACGGCCATACTTTGTTTTGTTCCAGACCACAAGTGTTTCAACAGCTCCGGTTCGGACTACCGCGGCACAGTGAGCATGACCAGGTCGGGGCGCCAGTGTCAACCCTGGAACTCCCAGCACCCCCACAGCCACAGCTACCTGGCCATCCGCTACCCCGAGCTCAATGGGGGCCACTCATACTGCCGTAATCCCGGCGACAAGCATGAGGGCCCCTGGTGCTTCACACTCGAAGACAGCGTCCGCATGGAGCTCTGCGACATTGCCGTCTGTGGTGAGGAGCTGTTCAACCTTATTTTACTCTACTCTACTCTACTCTACTGTGATCTATTTTACTTGACTGTACTATACTAATGTACTCTTCCTTACTCTATTGTGCTACCATGAAATTGTACTCTTCCTCACTATACTGTAATGTACAACTGTCCTCTTCCTCACTGTTCTGTACTCTACTACTTCTCTACTCATCCTGACTCTATTATACTGTACTCTACCTTACTCTACCTCACTACTTTACTCTACTGCTCTTTACTGCCGTACTCTTCCTTACTCTACTTTGCTGTATGCGTTGCTGTTTTCAACTGTACACAAGTGTTCTCTGCTGTACTCAGCTGTGCCGTAATAGGTTACTGTACTGTTCACTACTGTACTCTACAGGTTACCGTTCTCTACTGTACTTTACTCTACTGTGTAGTTAAATTTCATTTATAGTATCAGTAAACTAATTGTGGGAGCTGACACGAACTGCACATAAAAAACCACGTTCAGGGCCAAATGGCAACTATAATGGCTGTGCGTTATTTATTTAGTTACCAAACTGTTCTACTTTTACCTTTCTGTATGTGCATGGTGATTTTTTGCCTTTGTTGTTGTTAAACTTAACACATACATATTTATGTCGCCAATAACTGTTTGTTAAAAATCTCTTCATCTCCCTCTCCCCTTTCTCACTCACATCTTTCTCTCTCTGTATCTGTCTTCGTCTGTCTGTGTGTCTGTCTGTCACTGTCTGTCTCTCTCTGTCTCTCTCTGTCCCTCGCTCTTTCTCTTTCTCCCTCTTTCTCTTTCTCCCTCTTATCTGTTTCTCGCGCGCTCTCTCTCTTGCGCACTCTCTCGCCCTCTCGCTCTCTCTTCCTCCCCCTCAGACTCCAACAAGGAAAAGAGCAGCAGTAGTATGGAGATCCTGTACATCCTGATCCCCAGCGTGGCCATCCCCTTGGCCATCGCCCTGCTCTTCTTCTTCATCTGCGTCTGCCGCAACAACACCAAGACCCCTCAGACCCCCGTGCCCAGACAGCCCAAGCCGGTCCGGGGACAGAACGTGGAGATGTCCATGCTCACCACCGTTTACAAGCCCAAAGTGAGCACGGCCACACACGCACACACGCACGCACGCACGCACGCACGCACGCACGCACGCACGCACGCACGCACGCACGCACGCACGCACGCACGCACGCAGGCACGCACGCACGCACGCACGCACGCAAGCACGCATGCACGCGCGCACACACACACTGCTATTGTCAACACAAACAAAGGTAAACCACACAGAGGGACATGCTAATCTCCACCCTCACCGAGCACGTGCTTGTGTGTTGTGTTGTATACACTAGCTGTAAAGATGCTGCAAATATCTGCTTTTTGCCTCCTACCCTCTGTCTCCTACCCTTGTCTGACTCCTTGAGAACATGTGGGGCCATTGAAGTCCTCCAGTCGTCCTCTTCAGGGTGACTGTTATTATTTGAACCTATTGCGAGCTGAGCAACATATAGCCTCAGCACACACTCACACGCATGCACAGACACACACGCACGCTGTGCAGCCTCTCCTGTGGTGAATCAAAGAGCTGGCCCGTGTTGCTGTGTTTGTCTTTCTGAGTCACTGAAGCCCAGTCCAAACACCATCGCCGCCCCCAGTGTGTCAGCACTCGCCAAGCCTAGCACGCCACTCTCACTGGCTGTGTGTGTGTGTGTGTGTGTGTGTGTGTGTGTGTGTGTGTGTGTGTGTGTGTGTGTGTGTGTGTGTGTGTGTGTGTTGTTGTGTGTGTGTGTGTGTGTGTGTGTGTGTGTGTGTGTGTGTGTGTGTGTGTGTGTGTGTTGTATTTATTTATACAACACATATTGTATGTGTGTGTGTATGTTGTTTTACTAGGAAGGCAGAGGTTGATGATTGTGTGTGTGCGTGCGTGCGTGCGTGAGTGTGTGTCCGTCCGTGAGTGAGTATGTGCGTGTGCGGCTTGGAAGGGAGCTGCTGGGGTATCAGATGTTCAGAGCGAGCTAGACAGATGGTTCTGGTTATGAAGTGGCTCTGCACCCTCCTATGCACCCTTCAGATCTTACTCCACACTACCGCAGCAAGCTTGTGTGTGTGTGTGTGTGTTATGCGTTGTGCGTATCAGCACACACGCTGGAGCTAAAGAGCCTGGTTGGAGCTGTATAAAATGAATTGTCGTAAAGCGGTGACCCCTGGATAACTTGTATGTGTTTTAAGTGCTGAGTCCACTGCTAGCATGAATGTACTAATCATCGCTGTATAATGAAACAGGTCTGTCTTTGCTGTTCGAAAAGGAGTTCTAAAAAACAAACTCATTGATTGCGTGGCGTTAACGGATAACTGTCCTCACATCTTACTATCATTTAAAGGGGACATATTATACCACCAGGTGTGAGTGTGATTAGCCTTACAATCCGTTTCGAAAATCTGCCCCACATGACATCACTAGTGGGCGTCTCCACCTGGATCTGTGTTGGATAGATGAGCAAGGTTTACTGCAGTCCACTGGGTAGGCTGGTAGACTGCTCTCTCCAGCACAGATCTAGGTGGACACGCCCACTAGTGATGTCATATGGGGCAGATTTTTAAAACGACATGTAAGGCTAATCACACTCACACCTGGTGGCATAATATGTCTCCTTTAAGTATTTTCTATCTAGTATATGTCGTAGATTTCCTCTCTGAATGTTTCATAATTTCTGGGCACAATTTAAAACAAATTTGTGTGTTGAGTGTGATTTAAACATATGTAGGGCCTTGCCTCATCTTGATCAAGCCCAGCATTGCATTGCCTTCCCATAACTCCACAAAAACAATAGGCTAATTTTTGTAATAGAACCATGAACATCTCTCTAAAAAAGCCTTGCTGAATTAGCAGAGACCATATTTCTTGCCTGTATTGCTCCCATGGTACCATCCCCAGTTAAACAACTCATAATTAATGGCCTGTCCGCCCTAGCGTCAAAAGCCATGTGTTTTTCTGTCTGTTTTTTATGGTATTCCCCTCTGGTTATGAAATAGCAAACTAGTCAGACAATGAATGACCTGCGGTGACATGAGGTGACATCATCTTTGACACCTGTGATTTTAATGTATGAATGTATGACACTACTTTCTCAATGAATACCAGAGTTTTGGCCTGACAAAAATAGTGTCTTGGCCTTGTTTTGTTACTTTTCCCTTTTCAGCCAAACACACACACACACACACACACACACACACACACACACACACACACACACACACACACACACACACACACACACACACACACACACACACACACACACACACATTATTATTATTTCCTTACTTATTAACTCATTTCATTTTTCGACCCCCCCCCTTTTCTCTCCTGCCCTCATCTTCTCCCTTTCCCTCCCTATCTCCCTCTCTCACGTCATCTCTCTCTCCCTCTATCTCTTTCTCCCCCTCTCCCTCTCACCCTTTGCAGAGCAAGGCCAAGGAGCTGCCCCTGTCCGCGGTGCGCTTCATGGAGGAGCTGGGGGAGTGCTCGCTGGGGAAGATCTACAAGGGTCACCTGTACCTCCCGGGCATGGAGCAGGCCCAGCTGGTGGCCATCAAGACGCTCAAGGACTTCTCCAACACGCAGCTGTGGGGGGACTTCCAGCAGGTACGCATCACTGCAACACCCATCAGCAAAAAATCAATTTAACCTGCACTGTGTGCACGAGTGATGGGTCGTCGCGAACGAAATCGGTCAGAACGACAAATCCCGAAGGTTGAGCCACGAGGACTGATTCCAAAAACTTATATGTTGTTATATGTTGTTATATGTTTTTTTAAACATATAACAAAAATATGGTCACTTAAATTTATATTGACTGAGTCTAAAAGGTTCTCATCGATTCAGCCAATGAGAGCAGGTAGCAATCGCATTGCCATGGCCCATGTGGTGCAGCACACAAGTTAACTAACGATCGCTGTAGGCCTCAACATCATGCAAGCACTTTTTATTTTTATTTTGTTCTACATCACAATTGCATGCTTTCATAAAGTATTGTTTTTTTACCTACCATTACGTTTGGTCTAGTTGCTAACGTGCTTCACTGCTCATTAGCACTACGACGCCATTTAATTCCATTTAATTAAACCCATTATGTATTAAGGATATTTATGAAAAAAAGGCACGTATGTGCTTTACATATATGCTTAATAATTAAACTTAACCTGGGTCATTTCGCCAGAGCATTAGAAAGTTGTAGGCTACATGCATGTTGATTTACATTTATTCCATAATTTCCAACTCCCTGGCAAATGACGTAGTAACAGAAGTAACAGACTATCTGACTCAACGAATGAATCAAACGAATGAATCAAACGAACGAATCGTGATAGTGAACAGAACTGAAAGAACTGATTCCTGGAAAAGAATCGCTTTGCCCATCCCTAGTGGGCGAAGACCAAACCAATCAAGAGTTTACAAAAAATAATAATCCCTTGGTTGGTCGAGCTATGGGTGAATTGTTATATTCTTTGGATTTTTGTTAAATTTAGATTTTGTTTTTCAGCAGTAACTGGTATTAAGTTCAATTAATTGTTAACATAAATGATGGCTACAGTGAAATAATGCACCCTTATCATGTAATGTTGAATGTACGGTTCTACTAATTGGATAGGGACAAATTGGATGTATTTTTTGGTCGGTTTTTGTCAAATTCATTTTTGATTCTTGAATAATTTTGATTGCTGATTCATCCTGCTGTGGTTCCACCTAAATTCCACTCAAAACAAATTATCATTCATATTGAATGTGTTTCTGATTTCCCATCCTGTCCTCTCCCCCCACCACCCCAACCAGGAGGCGTCCACGTTGGCTGAGCTCCACCACCCCAACGTGGTTTGTCTTCTGGGCATGGTCACGCAGGAGCAGCCCGTCTGCCTGCTGTTTGAGTTCCTGCCCCAGGGCGACCTGCACGAGTTCCTCATCATGCGCTCGCCGCACTCAGACGTGGGCTGCAGCAGTGACGAGGACGGCACTGTCAAGTCTAGCCTAGACCACGGGGACTTCCTGCACATGGCACTGCAGGTACGCACACCACCAGGTCACGACCCAACTGCGTAGGAGGGCTGGTTTGTCCGGGCTTTCCGTGCTTGGTGCCTTGGGGTTCGTGGGAGGGTTGTCGTCCACCCTGGCAGTTAATTCTTGATGAGGGAATACGCTGCTTTTTGCTTTACAATTGTGTCTCTTGTGCTTCTCCTCTGCTGCAGTGTCAGCGCTTTGAGGAAATGCATTATCCGTAAAACTCGGCAATCATTGTTTTTGTTGAGTGTGTGTTTATTATCAAATTTGAGTTTTAACAGATTTGAAATGCCCTTCAACCAGTGATGCCAGTAACGCGTTACTTAGTAACGGGTCGAAGAACAATTGTTGACGGGGGGAAAAAAGTTAGTATTGGCAAAACCGGTTGTAATTTTTTATTTTGAGGCGGCAAGGGGGTGTTGTGGCAGCTAAATGTAACTAATAAAATAACTTGTAATCTAACTTAGTTACTTTTAAAATCAAGTAATCAGTAAAGTAACTAAGTTACTATTTTAAGGAGTAATTAGTAATCAGTAATCTAATTACTTTTTCAAGGTAACTGTGGCAACACTGCCTCCAACACAGCAGATACAGTAGATGTGTGTAAATGCTTCACTCCAACACAGTAAATACAGTAGTAATGTTTAACTGATTCAATCTCGAACTGGATTGAAAGGCTTCCATCCAACACAGGAAATAGAGCAGAAATGTGTAAAGGCTTGAATTAAACACAGGAGATAGTGTAGAAGTGTGTAAACGTCCCTCCCCCTACCCTCCACCAGGTGGCGTCTGGCATGGAGTACCTTGCCAGCCACTTCTATATCCACAAGGACCTGGCAGCGAGGAACATCCTGGTGGGGGAGCAGCTGCACGTGAAGATCTCTGACCTAGGCTTGTCTCGGGAGATCTACTGCTCGGACTACTACCGCATCCAGCCCAAAACCCTGCTGCCCATCCGCTGGATGCCCCCCGAGGCCATCGCCTATGGCAAGTTCACCACCGACTCGGACATCTGGTCGTTCGGTGTGGTGCTGTGGGAGGTGTTCAGCTATGGCCTGCAGCCCTACTACGGCTTCTCCAACCAGGAGGTGATGGAGATGGTGAGGAAGAGGCAGCTGCTGCCCTGCCCTGAGGACTGCCCACCAAGGTACACGTTGGAGCAGTTAGATTTAGACTTTCTTTCCCTTCAAGTTTTTTTCTACAGTTCATTGTTGCTGGTGGCGGGGATCTGTAAGAGTGTTAACGGGCTAACGGCAAACACAAACTCGGCAGCATGTACTTATTAAGTAAATACACTTATTAAAATCCCTGCCTGAAAGTTTCATCCATTCACACAAATTAGTTCTCTGGCTTTCTCCATTACATAACCAAAAGTAACCCCACCCCTTGCAGCTTGGAGTTCCTGCCCAGGCAGAGAGCCTGGGGCTTCTCCCCCCAGAAGTTCTGCTATAACTTAGTAGGACTACTGGATCCCCAATAATATGTTATGAAACACTATGTAATAACAGTATATATATAATATATAAAGCATATATAAATGCACTTGAATGGTATGACAATAGCAGTCAATAATATACAGTGTCAATTTACAAGTCCTGGACGCTAGAAGAAGACTGAAAACCGAATACAATAGAAAGTAATGTCCACAATGGCCACAATTCCACAATTTCAATTTCAAATTAAAATCCACTGAAAAAGAGTAACGTTGGATATGGTGCATCTAGATTTAAAACCGCAGCATGATGCACTCAGTTAGAGAGTAGAGAAAAAAAGAAAAGAAAAGAAAAAACTATCCACATTTGTGTTGTTTTAGAAAATGAAATTCATAAAGTCAAAAAAACAATTCCGGGTGAACTAGGATTACAAGCCGATGGCCAAAATGAAAAGTCACAGACGGTGCATTTCTCACTGATCTCTTCTTGTTACTTGTTATTTATGTTATGTTGCCATTGAAGTGTACCTAGTAGTTTTTTATACATAGTGGTGTAATATGTAGTTGAAGACTGGCCGCTGATGTGTCTGGACCCCTCACAGGTTCTACGGCCTCATGACGGAGTGCTGGCAGGAGGGCCCGGCCCGGCGGCCCCGCTTCAAGGACATCCACGGGCGTCTGCGTGCCTGGGAGGGCATGTCCTCCCACGGCAGCTCCAGCACGCCATCGGGAGGCAACGCAACCACCCAGACCACCTCGCTCAGTGCCAGCCCCGTCAGCAACCTCAGCCATCCAACTCGCTACGCTGCCGCCCCGGGCTACATGTACCCGGGCCAGCCGCTCTCCCCGCAGGCCCAGATGGCCCAGATGACGCAGATGGGCCAGATGGGTCAGATCCCGACCGGGTGGGCACCTGTAGCCGTCGCTCAGGCCCACCAGCGCTTCATCCCGGTCAACGGCTACCCCATCCCACCGGGCTACGCCGCCTTCCCGGCGCACTTTGCCGGCCCACCACAGCCCCCCACCCGGGTGGTGCAGCACCACCTGCCCCCACCCAAGAGCCGCTCGCCCAGCAGTGCCAGTGGCTCCACCAGCACGGGCCACGTGAGCGGAGTCCCCTCCACCTCAGGCTCCAACCACGACGCCAACACTCCCCTGCTCTCCCACTGCATGGTGCAGGGCGGCCCTGGGGGGCAGATGTACGGACATATTACCCAGAAGTCTGTGGGGCAGTTGGAGCACGGCTCCCAGACGGCGGCGCTGCTTGGGGGGGATGGCAACATACTGCTATACAGCGACCCGGTCATCACCTTGGACCTGTAGGCTCTTTGATTCTGCTTCTTCTCGTTGCTTTCTATAGCATTGACACCCTTTGAAGGACTCCAGGCCCCAGTCTGGACAGAACCTTTTTTTACTCTTGCCCCCATCTATGTTAGCATACTTCCTTGGTTTGAAAATGTGCTCTTGTTTTTTTATTCAATTTATTTTAACCTTCTGTGTAAATACATTAGAAAATGTCAAAATGACTAAAATGCAAATATATATATGTATATATATATTCAAAAGGAACATTTTTTTATTGAGCAAGAGACTTTTGACGTTACGTTTCGGGGTGGGGGAAGGGGGTGTACATCCATCCCCCTTTCCTCTGCTGTTTCTGATGAAGTCGTGGCCCAGAGTGTAAGGCAGGCAGACCCGGGAGTCTCACAGACTGACTGACTTCCCCCCCAGGAGCGTCTCCCCCGAATGAAGGTCTGCCAAGCGGTCTGCCAAGCGACTGTATCGATCACAAAGCGGTTATGAATTTAAAGGGAACAGGACATTTATTCAGAGGTTTCAGCTTCCTTTCAGCAACACTGCATCATTTTGAGACTGGACAAGACACGTTGTGAAGACAAGGGGGTCAAGATCCTGGTTCCTCTGAGGATCTGAGGAGCTGGCAGAAGCTCTGCGATCAAGGCTTTGGTCTAGAACAGCTAATGGTAACACATAATTTAGAACAACCAACAGTTGCACAAGGTTTTGTCTGAATTCATGCAGGTGATAGTGCGTCTGGCCATAACAATTCCCAGAGATGATAGAAAAGTCTGTTATAGTCACACCTTGCACTACTTCTATCTGGCAAGAGTATTGAGTGGAAAGCGATGGGGGGACCAGGGGCTCTTCTGATTGGACACCAAGCAGATCGTTCTGGCCCCTTCTCCATTTCCCTCTCTTCCCTCTGCTCGGACGAGACACTGATGACATGGGATCAAACCTCAACGTCAGACCACGTTTACCCTCTGTAACACACCCCACCTGCCCCCCACCAACCAGAGAGCACCCCACCTGCCCCCCACCAGCCAGAGACCACCATCCCTCTGCCCCAACCACCCAGAGACCATGCTCGCCAGTTTTCTTTTATTTGTCGTGGTCACTCTTGGGTGGGTTTGATCAGAGTATGAGCGCGGGTCTGTTTCGCTTTAGATTGGATGCTGCATTTTGCTTTTTATCTGTCATTTATTTTTCCTAAATAGGTGGGGTGGGGGGGGGACATTTTTAGTTTTGAAGGATTTTTTTTAGTGGGCCTACTGGGTGCCTAATATAATGGGACACAATCCGAGGTGGTTCTAAAGTGATGCATCATATCGTCCCATCAGTTGAGTTCCAACTTCAAAGGTCTGTTCGCGGCACTTCAAAGTGCCAAGTTCAGGAAGTGAAACACTGAACAGGAACGCTGTGTCAAGTGGTGTGTCGTCCACATGGCCCTTATGGACTCTCAGCCCTGAAAATGCTTCTGCAACTAAACAAAAATATCTTTGCCTTGGCCCGAGAACCAAATGTATATATCCTCCCTGCCTGCATGTGAGGAGGAGAGGAAAAGACGAAACCTTGGGATTTAAGTCGGTTTAAAGATGTACAGGCGGCTCCATACACTATACCTGCCCTATGACCTCACACTTGATATTGCTATTAGTTTGCCTGTCGAGTGACACCACCTGGTACAATATCAGCCAATCAGAAAGAGCAAATGTAATGGCCTTTGTTCCCCCACAGGTAGTGCTGTCTCTGATGTTTTGGTACAGTGCGTGAGGGGACGTAAACGCAAGGATAGCTAATGGTCACCCCTCACAGCGGTACATGTCAAGTGTCAGTCTGTAGCCTATTTATCTAGATGACCAATGTGCTACGGCAACGCTCCATTTCGTTTTACTAGTATGAGACCAGTAGTGAATGTATTTATGTGTTTATTCAGTGAAGCAGTCAAGGAGGTGCCAGAATGCTATTGCGCAAATGAGGCAAAATGGTCCAAACAAGTCTGATGTGTCATTTAACATCTGTCCAACACAATACATAACAAAACAAATTAATATAACTTAAGTCTTAGCCCACTTTTGTCCATTTGTGATTGATGGTAAATACCTCGAAAAATTACTCAACAACGTACGACCTAAATGTTTGTGAATGTAGGTACATTTCATCTTAAGGTGGGCTGTGTATACGTTTCATCTTTTGGTCAAATAGTCACACCTGAATGATTTTTACACAGATTAGCCCGCCGTATTCACCGCATAGTTTACGTGTCTTCTTGGCTTTCGCCTTTTGATGTAGGGTCCTTTAATTTGCTTTACTTCACTTTTGTTTTTGTTTGTTTTTTAATCTTTCAAATTAAGCAAACTGAGCTACCTAACATAGCCGCTGGAGTTCTGTGCAGCCCTCCCATTGAGCAATGTTGAGAATTCACCTTCACCCAACCGTCCCATTTAAAAACCACTTGTACACAAGACTGTGAATCTAAGCCAAATCTATTTTGTATTTGAAAAGAGGAAAAAAAAAATGTGTAGTGGCATTTAACAATATCATTGGAGACTCTTTCAGATTTGTAAGAAAAAAATAAATTGTGTTGTGAAAAGCATATGCCATTACCCATTAAAAATGGTTTACAAGAATATCTTTTACCGAGAGAGGCCTTTTGTTTGTATGATGTCTGAAAAAATGTTTTTATTAAATGCTGTTGTGAATACCTTTGCTGTCATCAAATGGAACTATATGTTCAACATTACTAGCATCAGGAAAAGCTTGAGTTTGATTTAGATCCAAATTAAAAACAATTGTAACGCCAGTTTACGGCCACAAGGTGGTACTAGTCCGTACCGTTTTTTCATGGTTCACCTCCAAGGTGCATCACTGTTCTTCAGCCACTTGGGGGCAGCATTAAACAATTTGAATGGCTGGGTTCCTCTTTGCCACCACAATGGGAGGCGAGGGATATATTAACATAAATGCGATCATTACAATGAATTACTTTTTAACGATATCAATACTGAATAAAATCTAAATATGTGTTAAGCAGTGTATTTGTGGTGCAGGTGGTGCATAGCTGCAGGAGTACAAAACATGCCAAATGTACTGATATACCTTTTTGTAAAAAAAAAAAATACCAAGGCTGAATCCAGAGCTTGGAAAACAGTATTATTCTGGTCGATAATGGTAACTCTAGATCTGTGCTTATTTGCATGTGCAGACACAACCCTGGTTAACCCGCTATGTAGAAGAGTGGTGTGCCGCTGGCGCATATGTGTTAAAAGTGCTGTCTGCTGTGAATTGAGTGCAGCAGCAGACATTTCCAATACTCTCATATGCACATAATACATGAATCATTAATGAGCTTTTCAACATTTGATGGGACGTCTCCGCGTCAAGGACAGTATTAACCCACACACACTCTGTAGTGTGTGTGTGTGGGGGGGGGGGGGTGAGTGGCTGTGTGAAGACATGAGACAGCATTGTATATTTGTTAAGGGGTTTGAGGTTCTGTGTTCCCACCCCAATGTACGCAGTCTACACGTGGGCTTCCTTGTGCATGATATACACAACTCCTTCCGGCTCAATAAGGACATCTTGCTAAATACAGTAATAACTCTTAAGTAGCTAATTATAAGAGCAGCAGTTACATGGTATAGCCCTGTACAAAGTTGTAGTTAGCCAAAATGAGTGTGTGTGTGTGTGTGTGTGTGTGTGTGTGTGTGTGTGTGTGTGTGTGTGTGTGTGTGTGTGTGTGTGTGTGTGTGTGTGTGTGTGTGTGTGTGTGTGTGTGTGCATGTGTGCATGCAGGAGTGTGTGTGTTTTTATATGTGTGTGTGGGGTTGACAAACTCGGTAGAGTTTGTCTGAAACACCAGACTGCTGTCAAATTGTCTGAGTCAGACACCCTGGAAGATAGTGACTGCCTCTTGCACTTGCTCCCTGTCTTCTTGCTCTCTCCCTTCCCCTCTCCCCCTCTCCCCCTCTCCGAGCGGGCTGTACAGGAGCAGGAGTTCTGGTTGCAGGGATGGCAGGGTGTGTCGTCCCAGGGCCCATCCCCTACTGCTCTAAAGCTTCCTGGGAGGCCCGGCCCTTTGTTGGTTTTGTCTTGTTGTTGGGTTTAGTTTTTTCCTTTGAGCAGGTAACTGAGGAAACGACTACTCCCTCTCCTTCAATAACATCCATGCCCCCCCCCCCCCTTGCTTTTATGACAGGAAGCTCGCATTAAAGACTCTTGACTTAAGGACTACAGGTGTTACTTGGTCTTTGAGGAAGAGAGAGACAGTGCAAAAGTAATGAAGAAAGCCAAATGCGTGTGTGTGCAGCTGCGTGTGCGCGGGCGTGTTTGAATGTTTGAAGAGCTAAAGAGCTCAATAGATGCAAAGCAACTAAGAAACAAGTTCACGTTATCATGCACCGCAGCAAATGTTTTAAAGCACACCATATAAAAGATATCAGTAAGAATAATAGACCAGCAGAGTTGCTGGACAATGTAATAACTATTTTTAAACCTTGCAGAAGAATTAGCAGACTGATGCTCATGCTGCCTATATGAAATGGCACAGGTATTAGCAGAAGGCTACAGAGTGAGTGTTGTGGGTAGAGGAAGCATAGGTGAGGGGGTGCATAATTATGTTATTAATAAGAGGAAATGCTATGGTGTGACAGAATGGATTTGAGTGAAAGATTTTACCTCCTACTACCAAACACAGTGTCTGTGTCAAATAAACAGCAAGCAGATACATGCAGAACCGAACTGGGCAGTGTACAGCCAGCTGGTATGACAAAACAGACAGAAAGAATGAATAGAGGAAGAATATGTATATGGTTTCAATCTGCTCTTGTCTTGCTACACAGATGACTGGCACCTAGCTTGCAGGGCCCTCGGGAGCCTCCAACAAGAATCCTGATTGTGGAGGAACAGGACAGTTTTTTTCGTTGACTGACTGAGGCTGAGAAGCGCTTGACCTCTGCTGTCTCCGCTGCAACCAGACGACCTTGGAGAGAGCGAGTTTGTCCACAGTGTCAGGTGAACAGGTCACTTCCTGCATGGCGCATCTCCCCTCAGTGGGAGGATAAACATTTGGACCAAGGGGGATTAGGGTAAGTTGTTTTCAAGCTGATCCACATTGTGTGTATTGTGTGTTTTGACTTTATCTCTGGGGAAAACTAATTTCCTAAAAGATTTGTTAGGATTTTTTTGCGATGACGATTTGCCTGATCTGTTTTGAAACGCTGCTTTGGTGTTGATGGAGAATAGCTTTCATGGTTACGTGTTTCAGAGGAATATGCTTTTCCAGATGGTAAAATTATATTGTCACCATAGAAAACATTTCTTTTTATTTTATTTTTATTTTAAATGCTTTTTTATGCGTTTGCTTACATAATTCTATCACTATGTTTTCAATTAGTGCACCCATTGCACTCCTAACCATAACTGGAAAGAGGGATCCCCCACCCTGTGTTACTTCTCAAGATTTCTTCCATGCTCATTTGACCTCTTGGAGGGCTAGGGTAAGGGAGGTGTTATACATATATGGCCTGTTAAGCCCTTAAACTGTCCTTAAGGGCTATAGAAATACAATTGAGGTGAATTGAAATTAAATCAGCCAACCCTTTGGAGACATTCAATGGACAACATCCAATATTTTCATTCTTCTAATTGAAAAATAAAAAAATAATAGATTTCTCAAAACCAAAAACATATGTTTTCTATACATGCCCAATTTTAATTCTAACCTTTTAATTGCAGTATAAAATCAACTGTTTCCCGTCCGTAGACCCTACCTACTGAAGCGGTGCAGCGGGATTGTGGTGGATGTGTCAGATGAAACTCACTGTTGGATCGGAGCGCACTCAGCGGTTTGAGCGTGAACACTCCTTCCCATTGTCGCGGTGATACTCACAGAGAGCAGGGAGTCTGAGACACAGAGGGGAACAATGGAGTGAAAGACGGAGCCACATTCCCCCTCTTCACTCATGCCTCACCTGTTTCAGATCACATGACCTGGAAACATGGCCGCCTGTGTGGGAAAGCCCTGCTGCAGGCCGGACGGATCTCTGTGGAAACGACCGGGGGAATTAGAGACAAGCTCCCAGTCATTATAAATTTGTATTTTTTCATGTAAAATTTCTTAAATCCTAATTAATACAAATGAACGTAAAAATCAGTCTTAATTAAATAAACAATAATGTGAGAATTTATCAAAACTAGGAATTTAAGCATTAGCCTACAGTAGGCTATAGCTTTGGATAATTATACAGTTAATGATAATGCTGCTACAGGCCATAGGATTTGTGTTATAAAATATACATTATAATAGCTGGTATCTTCTTCGGAATTGGTGACTCTCTAAGTGCAAGATGAGTTTTTTCACTAAATTCTTGGGTACACCAGAGTTCCCTCTCTTATAATCTGCAGCTACCCCCCAACACACACACACACACACACACACACACACACACTTACACACACACACACACACACACACACACCACAAGTCACACACACACACACAGACACACACCACACCACACACACACACACCACTCTTTCTTTCTCTGCTCTGTCTTTTCTGTCCTCCCTTATTTAGCTCTCCACCATCTGAGTATCCTCTCTCTCTCTGTCTCTCTCTGCCTGTAATCCATCAATCTCTGTGCTGGAATGGAGGCTCTAAGCTGTTCCATGTGTGTGCTGTAGTGGGCCACACGCCTCCTCTCCCCTCCCCTTCCATCGTAGAAAACCCCAAGTCTGCTTCCACTCAGCCCCCCCCGCCCCTTGACCCAGGGCCCCATGGTTGTGTTGGATGTTTGAGCCTTGGAGCTCATTAAGAAAATGAAGTCCAATTTCTTGACAAAGAGACGCAAAAAAACAACACAAAGAAGAGATGCTTTATCCCAATGTGTGTTGAATTTAACTTGTGATGATTTAAGATTCAGATGTATGACGTGTGCATTTGTATTTGACATGGTTCACACATTGAAACATAGCTGATAAACATCTTATTAAAAAGCAGTTTTGTCTTCCAGATGTGCTTCCTCAATATATTAGAAGTCTGTATGAGAAGCTTAATAAAAATGTTCCAATTGATTATTTTCTATCTCAGGTGGTATATAGTAATAGAGAAAAATGATCTAATAGTAAAACATTTTAAAGACAATTATAAGCAGGTTTAACTTTGTGTCCATCTCAGTGGCAGACAAAATGCAGTCTATTTCCACTATTTTGTTTTGCCTTGTCTCTGACTTTTCTCCTTGGGTTACTGCAACACAACAGAGTCTTTGTGGGAAAGACTGTCAGTGTGTGACACTTTACAAACACACACACACACACACACACACACACACACACACACACACACACACACACACACACACACACACACACACACACACACACATACACACACACATACACACACACACACACATCACACACACACACACACACACACACACACACACACACACACACACACACACACACACACACACACAAACACACATACATGCACGTCTCCTTCAACTCTCTGTTCAAAATCCTGTGTTGAGATCAGATGTGTGGCTTTTCTGTGTGTGTGTGTGTGTGTGTGTGTGTGTGTGTGTGTGTGTGTGTGTGTGTGTGTGTGTGTGTGTGTGTGTGTGTGTGTGTGTGTGTGTGTGTGTGTGTGTGTGTGTGTGTGTGGTTTAGGAATATGTGTGTACGTGTGTTGATGTGTGTGTGTGTGTGTGTGTGTTCACACGCATGTGTGAGCAGGCAGGCAACACATTCAATACACTGTGTGTATTCTGGCGATGCAACATGATGATGCAATTAACAGCATTTACTCTGAATAATTTGAATATTTATCACGTACCAGAGTGATATTGGGAATAGGTTCCAGAACCTGGTTTTGATTTAGCTCATTATTCAAGGTACTATTTCTACTCCGGATATCCTGATATCCTTTGAAATGTCATAGCATAGAAGGCTAAACGGAACAGAACCCTCCAGACTTGAAATCGTAGACATTTTAAACATTGCTCATTATACAGCCTCTAGCTCATGTTTGTTGAAGTTTGTACACACACATCCTTTTGCATGCTTATTTCACATTTCTTTCTGTTGTTGTTATTGCATAGAGAGAGAGAGGGAGCGAGAGAGAGAGAGAGAGAGAGAGAGAGAGAGAGAGAGAGAGAGAGAGAGAGAGAGAGGAGAGAGAGAGAGAAAGAGAGAGAGAGAGAGAGAGAGAGAGAAGAGAGAGAGGAGAGAGAGGAGAGGGAGAGAGGAGGAGGAGGAGGGAGGAGGAGGAGGGCGAGAGAGAGAGAGAGAGAGAGAGAGAGAGAGAGAGAGAGAGAGAGAGAGAGAGAGAGAGAGAGAGAGAGAGAGAGAGAGAGGAGAGAGAGAGAGAGAGAGAGAGAGAGAGAGAGAGAGAGAGAGAGAGAGAGATGTCAAACATAGAAGCCTCATCTTGAATAGAGCCTAGTATAGCTTTGGTTTTTGACTGGGAATCAGCTTAGGCTTCAAAGGGAGGAATACTGATGTTGGAACGGGCAGTATAGCTTTGGTTTTTGACTGGGAATCAGCTTAGGCTTCAAAGGGAGGAATACTGATGTTGGAACGGGAGAGGGATGGATAAAGAGGAAAAGGAGAGAGAAAGAGTTTGAAAGAAAGAAGGAAAATAAGAAGGAAGAAAAATTAAAGGAAAGAAGGATAAAGAAGAAAGAAGAAAAATAGGGAAACGTAGAAATGATGTGGTAGTAATACTCCGCTGAGAATGAGGAGGGGGAAAACATCAAAGAATCTGGTTGCCATGGCAACTGCATGGTGCCCGCTTTCAAGTTTCCCCTGCCCCGTTCCACCCTACCAAAAGTAATAAATATATTCATAAAACTGGCTGGCAGCAGAGAAGTTGACTCTGCTCTGGCAAATACATCTTTCTAGCGTGCATATCTGTCCCTTCTGCTCTTTTTTTAATCTTCTATTCCCTTCTATTTTTTTCATCTTATTTTTATTCCACAGAGACATTGTTGGTGGGAATAGCACCAACTGTTAAAGCAAGAATCTACTGCTAGCGTTCCAGTGGACAGATTCTGTTTCTATTCTATTCTGCAATTCAGTGGTGCAAATTAATTGCAGATTATCTATTTAAATCATTTTAATTTTAAAGAAACTGCACTTAATATGTTAGGAGAAATGGTTACAGTATGCAATGACAATATTATATATATCAATAATCTTGTAATTGTTTTTCCATGGTTGATCGTGTATAACCACTGCTTTTGGGTTTGGCTGCTTTCTTTCTTTTTTTGGGCATTTCCCGCTTATAAACAGAGTATAATGAGGAAGGAGGCTGCAGATTCTTTTGGATATGCACAGGGCTTTGTCATTCGTGTGATTCTGGACTTTAATTTTAAACTTTGATTGATGCTGAATCATCCGCTCGAAAGAAAAATGTAGTTCGCATGAGCAACCTCGCCTGAGTATGAGTAGAGTAGTCGCTTCGCTTTTGGTGTAAATGCACATTAAGAAATACAGAGCTGTTTTACTGAATATCTTGACCGACCAAACCGTTCTCGGGTTCCCTTCTAATCTCTTGATGGATGGCTGCCAAGGGCCTCTGAAATGGTCTCAGGCCTTCAATTCGGAGGAAAACAGCTGTTGTGTTTATGTCTCAAAGTGATCTTTGTCCTTTCTCCAAGAAGATACAAAGATGAACTCATACACACACTTACATGATGGTATTTTTGTTTGTGTTTTTGTTTTCTTTTGTTTAACATCTGTTGTTTATTACTCAGCTGTGCAATAATCATGCCTATTGAAGCCACTTCTCCCACCTTCTCCCTTGGTCTGATAGTCATACAGGGATGTTGTTTCTTTCTGGGACGTGGCACTTTGTGTGTCTGTGTTCTCATTTACAGCAGGGCCCTGCATTATCAAACAATATTTACAATGACTTAGTTACGACAACAGTGAAACAGAAAAAAAACAAAGTAATCACGACATAAAAAAAGAGTATTTTAAAATGTGCAGTATCTTGGAATATGTTCTGCTACCTTCTTCACTTTTATAACCTCAAGCACCAATAATATAAAACCGCAAGAGCCAGAGCAGCAGTTGTGAGGCTGACATTTCGAACTCAGGACTAAGGGAGATCGTGCCTTTTCTGTTTTAGCTCCATTGCTGTGGAACAAGCTCCCCCTCGGCATCAGATCAGCTGAGTCTGTGCATCATTTTAAAAAGCTTTTAAAAACCCACATGTACCGACTGGCATTTGTGCAATAATCTTAATGTTTTATTGTCTTATCCATTTCCACTATTTTATCTTATGCCTGTTTACTGTTTTTCTGTATGATGTTTTCTTACTTTCTAATTGCTTTATTGTTTCAATGATATTGTATTTGTATTTTGTGAAGCACCTTGTAACCTTGGTTTTGAAAGGTGCTATAGAAATAAAGTTATTATTATTATTATTTAACAGGTTAATGTACAACCAGGACGTCTACTAAATTAGAAACACAGAACCACGTGAGACAAAATGGTGGAGGACAATTTAATCTTGGACCCAGCATTCCTATTATGCTCTAAAGCTCATAGAATTGGAGAGAGGGAGCGCTGTCAAGCTGCTGCCGCGCCTCCTCCGTTGTTTTCGCTATCTTTTGAGACATTTTCCTATTTATTTTTTGCTTTTGTCGGGTTTGAACTCTGGACTTCAAAGCCATCTGTTTGATTTGGCTTGTTCGATCTAACACTCTGCGACTACACTGAAACACCAGTAAAACAGTCTCTACCTGCCTGCTGCTACCTGTCTGCCACTGTTTACCCTCTGTAATAGCCCCGTCGATACAAGGCTCACCTGCACGGGACTCCTGGTACTCCTCTCCACACTCTGTGGCTGGATAACCTGCTCTGGCATACCCCATGAAGCACGCCTGATCCGGCTGGTCTGCCTCCACCCTGCAAGCTCTCCTGGATGCTTACCTGCGCCCACGGACTCCAGCTAATTGAGGCAACTCCACCAGGCTTTTGTTTTATTAGCTAACCCCGTAATACTGGGAGGGGGGGACGGTCTAGCTGTACTTCACCATGATAACATCAAAGTTACTCCTGTCACTGTCCCCCATCACTCCTGTTTTGAATGTTTAGCTGTAAAACTCACAGGCCCAAAACCAACCCTCTGTTGTTTTCCTCAATGAGTCATTATAATAATTGTCTCTCCTCTGCCCTCAAGACCCAGGCTCCCCTGAATACCCGATCAGTCCCATTCACTCACACTGCTCCCTGGTTTACCCTTGACCTACGCAAGCTCAAAGCCACAGGCCGTCGACTGGAGCGACTGTGCAAAAAAAACGGACTCACTGTACACAGCCAAAAGTACTCGGATCACCTTCACCACTACAAGAACTCCCTTAATACTGCTAAATCTGCATACTATTCTAACCTCATCAACATTGGTACAGGTAACAACAAATTCCTCTTCTCAACGTCAAACACCTAACTCAGACTCAGAAAACCCTCCCACCAGACATTTCCACCGATCAGTGCACTTGCTTTCCTGGACTTCTTCAGCTCTAAAATCCATACCATTCACAGACAGCTAGCCTCATCCTGCAACTCCTCAAACAATCCAACCTGGATGATCACCTCCGGCCAACCTCTTATCAGCTCCCTCTCCAACTTTACCCCAGTATCAGAACACAACATCTCTGAACTCATCCGCAAAGCGAAAGCAACCATCTGTCAGCTTGATCCCCTTCCCATCTCTGTTGTCAAAGCCTGTCTACCATCCATCTCTCCAATGATCACCAACATTATAAACTCCCTCAAAACTGGCTGCTACCACACCCATCCAAAAATAACCTGGTGCTGACCCAATTGACCTCAACCTTTATCGGCCCATCTCCAACCTCTCTTTCATCTCCAAAACACTTGAAATGGTGGTTGCCGCACAACTACAGTCCCCCCTCGACACAAACAACCTCCATGAACCTTTCCAATCCAGTTTTCATCCAAAACACAGCACTGGAACAGCCATGGTCAAAATCACTAATGACCTCCTCCATGCAGCTGACTCCGTACTACCATTCTAATCCTTTTCAACCTTAGCGCAGCATTCAACACTATCTCCCACACACTACTCCTGGATTGCCTGGCTGGCATTGGGATCACTGGTGCTGCACCATGCTGGTTTACATTATACCTCACTGACCGCCAACAATTCGTGAATTCGTGAATTCCTCTTCATCATCTACCTCCTCCCCCTGGGCACAATTCTCCGTCATCATGGAATCCACTTTCGTTGCTCGGCCGACAACACACAGATCACGTCTCCTCCAAACCCACCCACCCACCACCCTCATCACCTGCCTGGATGACATCCGGAGCTGTAAAAAATAAATAAAATGAGGCCCTGCTCATCGGCTCCAAATCCAGCCTCACTCAAACCACAACACACCCCAGTACCGCCCATCTTCATCGACGGATTCCCTGTACCCTCTCCCCCCAAGTCAAGGGCCTCGGTGACGTCCTTCACAGTACCCTCTCATTTGCACCTCACATTCAAAATTCCACCCGGATTGCTTTCTTCCACCTCCGAAATATCTCCAGACTCCGCCCATCACTGTCCCAATCCAGCACCAATCTCCTGGTTTACTCATTTGTCACTTTCCGCATCGACTACTCAATGCCCTCCTCACCGGACTCCCCGCCAAATTTGTCAAAAGCCTGCAAATTATTCAGAACTCGGCCGCCCGGATCATCATCCACACTAAATCATCTGAACATATCACCCCTATTCTCATTCAACTTTACTGGTTCCCGGTGCATAAACACATCCAGTACAAAAACCTCTTCCTAACATACAAAGCTCCCCACCATCTAGCCCCTTCATACCTCTGCGACTTCCTCCAAGAATACAGCCCCTCCTGCACCCTCCGCTCAATCTCCGCTGGACTACTCACTATCCCCAAACCACGCCTTATTACCATGGGTGACCGAGCCTTCAGCTGGGGACAAATCCAAACCCAAAACCCACCTGTTCAAACTGGCATACTCATTATGACTTATCACTGTGCACTACAGTGAACAGTGATTGATGTTTGGTTTTAATTCAATTCAATTCTATTCTATTTTATTTGTATAGCCCTTAATCACCATTACAGTCTCAAAGGGCTTAACAGGCCAAATATTTATGACACCCCCCTTTACCCAAGCTCCCACAAGGCAAGAAAAAACTCCCTGTATACTGTATGTATGTACTGAATGTATACTGTATTAAAAAAAAAAGCACAAGCAAACAGAGTAGTCTTCACTTCGCATCTGTCGTTTTCATACTCCTATGTTCCAAATGCAAGATTGTAGAGGTGCGTTTTGAGCTTTCCTTTGAATAGCTCCACAGAGTCATCTTCCCTGATCACTGGTGGCAGCCTATTCCATATAGGAAGGGGGCTCGATAGGCAAACGCTCTCTGTCGTGCCGATTTCTTTTTAACCTTTGGCAGTGAAAGAAGGCCAGCTCCCGAAGACCGGAGGGGCCGAGAAGGACTATAAGAAATGATCATGTCCTTCAGGTAGGATGGAGATAATCCATGCAAGGCTTTATAGGTTAGCAGTAGCACCTTAAAGTCCGATCTGAAAGTTATTGGTAGCCAGTGCAGAGAGGCGAGAATAGGTGTGATATGATCAAACCGTCTCTGCATCCGCTGCAGATAACATGATTCTTGCAATGTTTCTCAGATGGAAAAAGGCAATTCTAGTTATACTTCTTACATGTTGGTCAATAAATAATTAATTAATAATGTTTGATGTGGTTATTTTATCCTTTGTTGTTGCTATTTCATGCTTTTTTACTCTATGTAAGGAAAAAATATGTTTTAATATTATTATTAAATGTTCTAAGACTGATTTGCGTCTTTCTGTATTTTAACCTTAATTCAAGGTTGAGTCAGGTGGATATTTAAGTTAAAGTGTCTGATAAATTTGTGTTGGGTCTGTCACCTCACCCATGTGTACCTTGCTAGGGATCTGGTACAGTGGAGCTACCCTGCCCAGATGCACCTCGTTAAGGATCATGTACACCCTAAGCTACCCTGCCCAGATGCACCTCATTAGGGATCAGGTACAGCTGAGTTACCCTGCCAAAGTGCACCTTGCTAGGGATCGGGTACACCTGAGCTACCCTGCCCAGGTGCACCTTGTTAGCGATTGGGTACAACTGAGCTACCCTCATTTGATTTTCTGCATATCATCACTTTAAAAAGTGTTGGTCTCCCACTGTGAAACATCTTCAGCAATTCAATTAACCGGAGACGGTTACGATGGAGCGGATGTGATGGACAAACTGGGTGCCAACTGTCTCCTTCAGGAAGTATCACCACAGGATCGGACGTAAGTTAATTTGGGTGGCAGTCTGAGAAGCAAAACACGGCCCACTTTTATCGAAACATCAAAAACCTCAGGATAGGTTTTGCCACAGGATACAGAATCCTTTTTCACCCCGATTGCATTAATCTGCTCTTCCATTGTGTCGATTCACATACGAGACAATTACATTTCTGTTTGCTTTTCAGATATTTTTCCTGTTTTAACAGACAAAAATCCAGCCACAAACCACACAACTGGCCAGGGAATTGGCCTTGGAGTTGCCATGGCTTCGACCGACAGCATCGCTCCACCGAGCCATCTTCCACCGGTTTATGTCTATGCCAAAAGCTGTTTTGAAGCTAGATGTAATGACCCACTGCTTGGCTACTTAGTTCTTCTTTAAATTGGGCTCATTTGGGCCCTCTTTAGAACTCATTTTATATATTCTGCTCGGCTGGATAACCTTGGCTAGATAACCCCCCTCCCGCCTTTCTATATATTTACTAAGCAGTTAGCTTGGTGGGCCAATGCAGTAATTAGAATTATGCAAATAGTCAAAAACAAATCTTCCAAACGTCTCTGTTAACGAAAACCCCATCTCACTTTAGGGGTGTAATAAAGCCGTTTTTTCTGAGCAAACCAGAAAACTTGTTGTGATAAGATCAAAGAGATTTATTTCATAAATAATTAATTTGGCCAAGCTTTCGTCCAAACACCATCCAGCAGCCAGTTAACTTTGGCGGGAAATAATACTCGTTAGCAATAGCAAAGTCCAGCGAGTTGCTCTTCACCACGTGTTGTTTCTGCACCACAGAATGACAATCAATGAAAAAGGATCTTCAGTGTTTGTTCAGCATACCTGTTGGTTTGCTTTAAGAAGCAAGGTGCAAGTTAATCAGGTATCTAGTTACACATGTGTGTGTGAGAGAGAGAGAGAGAGAGAGAGAGAGAGAGAGAGAGAGAGAGAGAGAGAGAGAGAGAGAGAGGAGAGAGAGAAGAGAGGAGAGAGAGAGAGAGAGAGAGAGAGAAGAGAGAGAGAGGAGAGAGAGAGAGAGAGAGAGAGAGAGAGAGAGAGAGAGAGAGAACAAAGAGCACGGCCGCGGTCAGAGAGATTGCATGATCATCAATCTGACATGAGCCGCAATCTACATGCATTGCCTTAGTCCTATTCAAAGCGTTATTATACTATTCATATATAAAATCAATCAACCATTTTAGTGCCAAGAACCAATTCAAAATGAATATATTCACTGTATGGTTGAAGACCAGCTAGTAAGGAGGATAAAGGGGGTTTAACTGGTTCTAGCCAACCCGCATCCTAGATTTAAAGCATGTGAAGAATGTAACCATGGGGCCTCATAACAAACATATAATACAGGGAGGTGAGGGTGAACAGTAAATGCACAATAGATAATACAGTTTTCAATTAGTTTCTGAATAAAATGGGAACTTGCAAGATCATGATTAATTAAAATAGTACAAAACTAAGATTTATATAAATAAATAAATTTAAAAAAATGCCTTCAGCCATTGATCCAATAGCCAGGAAATAGTTCTCATTTCAATCTAATTATTGAAATAAAATAAATTGGACATGCTGTTTTCTTTTTACTTTCCTCTTACAGCTGAATGAAGCTGAGCCCTCCATGCTGGACCGGGCCCAGGGAGTATTTTCGGTTGGAAGCTGATGAATATGCATGGAACGCTCCATCCCAAGCCCTCTTCAAACATCCCCGCGTTTGGAGGTGTCTAAAAGTGTCTCACGGCCGGCAAAACATCTGTCGGAAGAGTCTCGAAGCCACGGACACAAACAGAGGTTGCTTTGAGCAGCGCAGCCGCTTGGTCTGCCCGCTAGTGCTGTGTGTTCTCTGTCACCTCACCAGCTGTAGACATCCTCCTTCTCCACACTGGGATTCATCCAATGAGGGTGGAAATGTAACTTTGGAACTTTAATTTGAAAATTGTCTAGCGAATTTATGCGTTTCATATTGAGTTTCTATGGACATAATATGGAGCGACACTATAATAGCCACACTATTAAACGTTTCTTTCATATAAGCCCTACTATTAATAAAGGTATAGGCTTGTAGGCTACAAAATAGAGAATGAGAAGGCTAAGGGGCTAATGGAGACGGCCCATCCCTAGTCTTCTCCTAAACCAATGACTTCATTCACCTTGGAATGCTCCCAGAATCAGGTTTTCATGATTATTATTTTCATAATCTCTGGCAGAGGAGAGAAGAAAGGCACAAAGGAACCTGTACCGCAAAGGCCTGGATGAAAAAAAATGATTAAGTAAATTGGGGAACAGAATGTATAAGAAGTAAATGATCATATGTATTTAAGACATGCCGGGAACTGTGTAATGCACACAATAGATGTTATGTTTGACATTGCTGCAACAATGCATGTTATGTTACATATGTTTACGACATGCCATGTTCTAATTGATTTTGCATTCTTGATGTGGGTTGCGCATGCGTGAGTTAGTTGGCTGAATAAATGGAGTAGGAAGCTCTGACTAGTGCTCTGTGACATTGCGTCTTTATTCAAACATAACATTGGCGACGAGGATGGCTGACTGTTCCCTACCTCCACCCTCTCCTTTCCTGGCTTTTCCCGGAGAACCAGCCGTGCCATGGATACGTTTGATTGTTTCATTCGAAACCTATCTTTTAGCTGCTGGCTTGGACAATGTATCCGACGCCAGGAAACATTCACTACTACTGCACTGCTTTAGGGCAGAGGGACAGCGAGTTTTCTGAACTTTTGCTGTATCCACCCTTGACAAGGACGCTGTGGAACACCTTGAGGAACATTTTGCAGCCCCTCAGAGCGCTCTCCTACGTCACGTTACGTTCTGGCACCGACACCAACGAGCCGGTGAGCCTGTCTCCCAATACGTGGCTGGCCTTCGAGGCTTGGCTAGCCTATGCAAGTTTAATGCATTACAAAACGAAATGATACATGATCAACTCATTTTACACACAAACTGTGAGAAAATTAGGGGCAAATTGTTGCTAGAAAAGGATGACTTGACACTAGCTCAGGCTATTATTTATATATATATATATATATATATATATATATATATATATATATATATTATATATTATATATATATATATATGTATATGTGTTATATATATGTGTTATATATATATATGTATAATGTGTGTATATTATATGTGTGTGTGTGTGTGTATATATATATATATGTATATATATATATATATATGTATATGTGTGTATAATATATATGTGTAGTATATTATATGTGTGTATATATTATATATATATATATATTATATATATTATATATATATATATACATATATATACAGGTAGAGGCGGCATTGGAATGCGCGGGAAGCCTTTATTCAGCCCAAAATGACACTCCAGCTGATTCTACCCAACCAGAAACGTGCCCTGTCAGTTCTGTTAGCTTCCCGGACAGTGTCCAAGTAGCCTCACAGCCCCGAGATCGCTCACAGCAGCAATGTGGAAACTGTGGCTCATCCACTCACAATTCTAGAGCACAAGTCTGCCCAGCGCGTGGGAAAACCTTCTCCAATTGTGGGAAGCTAAACCACCTTCATAAAGTTTGTAGATCCGCTCCAACCAAAGGCCACCGGCAATACACAGTTACCCAGCCGACGGTCATCCACAATGTCCGCTCAGGACGGGTCGTGCCTCTACAAACGCATGGCTTTTGGGTTTATTAAGTTCAGCCCCAAGTTGCTTTCAAAAAATCATGGCCTCCATCCCGGCTGGGATCCCTGGCATGGCAATTTACCTTGACGACATCTTTGTCCATGGAACCAATGCTGCTATCCATGAAGAGCGTCTCCAGAAAGTGTTCACCGCCTTGGCTGAGCACCACCTTACGTTGAAAACTGACAAATGTGTCTTTGCGGTCTCTGTGATCGACTACGTTGGGTTCCGCCTCTCAGCAGGGGGTATGAGCCCACTTCAGTCGACTTCAGTCGAACACGGAGGCCATCCAACGCGTACCTGAGCCAATGTCACCAGTGCAAGTTGCCTCCTTCCAGGGCATGACTGTGTATTATCTCCGTTTCTAACCTCAGTACTCCGACACAACTGTTCCAATGTGCAAACTACTGAAAACTGATGAGCCCTGGATCTGGACTCCAGCATGCTCCGAGGCAGTCCATCGAAAATGCAGCTCACCTCACCACCAATCCTGGCACACTTCGACCCGGCTAGCCCCACACACTTGTGACGTACGACGCCTCTTCCATAGCAATAGTCGCCGTGATGTCTCAACTTCAGAGTGATGTGGAAAGGCCAATCGCTTCTGTGGGAGAGCGGGACGCACTGGCTTGTCTCTGGGCCTGTGAACGCTGGCACATGTACCTATATGTACGTGAATTCATGTTAAGGACTGATCACCAAGCCCTCACCACCCTCTTGGCCACGTCAGGCACCGGCCACAAATCACTCAGATTCAGGCCGACCTGAATCTGAGTGACCGCCTACACTGAATCTGAGTGACCACTCAGGCCGACCAACTACAGCAGTACAATTTTCGTCTTCAGTTCACACCAGGAAGGGACAACGTAGTGGCCGACCTGCTATCTCGCTCCATCATCGCACCCACACCAGAGTCTACAGCCCCCGTGCATGACGAGGCAGAGCATAACATTATACAGCTTCTCCACACGCCACTGCAGGAAACTGTGTCACTGAGTGAGCTGAAGGACGTCTCAGCTGCCGACCCTGCTCTTTCCCTGGTGGCCTCATACATCAGAAACGGCTGGCCTAACAACATGCTGGACAATTTTTACGCTTACTTCAGGGTCCGCGAACAACTTGCTTGCTAGAATGACTCCTGTGTTTTGCGAGAGGGCTCTGCACTGTGGTCCCAAGTGTTCTTCGGGTGCGTGTCCTTGCTATGGCCCATGAGGGCCACTTGGGCATAGTCAGGCTCATCAACGATGCTGGGACCTGGTATGGTGGCCGGGGATGGACATTGAGACCCTGGTCAGAGACTGCACTGCCTGCCTTCTCAGCGGCAAGACCAGGGCCCCAGCCCCGCCCCCACCCATGCAGCCCCTGGATTGGCCATCCCAATCCTGGGAGCATCTTCATCTCGACATCTGTGGTGAGCTGAAGGGAGTGCCGCACCACCAGAGATTTCTTGTGGTGACCTACGACCTCCACTCCAAGTGGCCAGAGGTGGCAGCAGCCGGCACAGTAATGGCTGGGGTACTGGTTAACATCTTAATGTGCGTTCAGACCAAACGCGACAGGGCGACAAGATCCCATACAAAGTGAACGTAGAGATGCGTATTGGGCGAATTATTCACTAGAGAAAACCGGTGACAAGTTCTGATGTGTCGTGCCACACTTTCGCCCTGCACAGGCGAGCGCGTTCACGAGGATTTGTGGAGCGACAAATTCGCTCGAGTTGAAATATTTCAACTGTGACGCGAATTTCGCGTGATGACAGCCAATCAGCGTTCAGCAGGCAAACTCAGTGCAGTGCAGTCCGGGGTGAACTGCTGCATGGAGGAGAAAGTGATTGTTGCCGTTTGCGACTCCCGGAGCTCTATATATAATAAAATATAATTGTATAGATAATATCATGGCCAAAATCTCTGTGCGCCACTGGATGGCCGTAGCGTGGGGAGCTCTCATAGGGATTGGGCTTCTCTGGGTTTGTTTACCGGCGTTGCTATGGTTTCCGGTCTTGTGTGTTCCAACGGTTCATTAGGTAGGCCTATCTAATAAATCTCTGTCTAATCAATACTTTATTCACTGCCTCTTCCGTGATCATTAGAATATTATGAATAGACGTCAGGTCCTCCAACGTCTCTCCCTCTTCCACGAAAGGTAATGACATGCAATGGTGGTTATCTCGGCCGTGGTTGAGAATGAATTGGCATGAAGCACCGTTGGTGGCCAAAAGTTGTGGCGCGTCAAAACTTGCACAGCGACAGATATGATTTGTGGCGCGACAAAACTTTGGCGACAACGCGAACGGGCGGCAAATGTCGCGTTTGGTGTGGACGCACAGTTAGACTCCCTGTTCGCTCGCTTGGGTCTGCCTAAGAAAATCACCACTGACAACGGGCCCCAAATGGTGTCTCACAAACTTTGTTCCTACCTGAAAGAGAAAGGAATTCGCACAGCTTTCTATAACCCATCAGCCAACAGGGGGGGTCGAACCGCTAAATCAGTCGCTAAAGAATGGAATTAGGGCCCATCTGGCTCAAGGGTGCACATTCAACACCAGTCTTCTCCAGACACTACTGCACTACCGTGCTAGCCCCCACGCGACCACTGGGGTCTCTCTGGCCTTCCTCATGCTGGAGTGGGAGCTACAGTTGCCGCTGGACAGGCTTTGCCCTGTATACAATGTATTACACTGTTCATGATGCGTAACACATTACCTACCATCCTATAATCAAGACAAACCATCATGAAAGTATATTGGAGAGGCTCAAAAGCCTATTTCGGCGAGAGATAGTGACTTCTACCTGGTATCTAACTCTGAATCATGGTTTACTCATAGGACTTAAATAAATACATTTATATTGGGCATATTTGTTGGGGTGTCACAGAGCTCATATATCATAGTTCTTAAATCGAGGAAAATGTTTTGGCATTTAACCAAGAGTAGGTTAGCGTTGTAGAAACAGTGCCTTCCAACACGCAGCAGCACCTGTCTGCTTGTGCAAACACTGTGTTGAATTGTGTTCTACGTAAATAATAATTTATGTTATTTCAATCAACGCCTGTCTGACCGTGAGCCAATAGTGGCAGCCATCCAATAGTTCACCCCAAGCCATAGAGAGAAGAGTTGCGACACTCTCTGCTCTCGCCGGCAGGGTGGTCACGTGGTTCATGTAAGCCTGTATAGTTCCAAAACACGCCGCGCTGCTGTGTTCTTCAATGGGATGGACAGCAGCGATTGCAATATTGAATGGTAAATATAAATTTAAAAACACTAGTACTTTTCTGACTATTGTTGCATATTTGTAATGGCAGTTTTACATTTGGAGTGGTAGGGTGACACCTGCAAGCTACTTAGATACATATTTTAAGTTTGAGGGGAAGCTTCACGTTCGTGTTAGCATGGGTAGCACTAGGCTACTTACTTTAGTGGCTTAATCTTAACTTTTACCTTACATCTGTTCTGAAATCAAAGAAGATTCAAGATGTTCATTTTTGCGCAACTGCACTATTGGATTTCCTTGATTTTGCTTGTAATTCCGATTCACTTATCCGTGGTCAGAGAGCGATTGAGAAAGCAGAGTAGCAACAGGCAACTTCTTCTGGTGAGCAGGAGCTGACCACACAACCATGATACTTTTAAGACTAAGCGATACACAAAGTATCACATATATTAAAGAATAACAACTCATTACGCTTGGATGAATGAAAGTGTTTTTTTTATTAAACAATGGGTGAGACAACAAGAATGTGTGTGTGTGTGTGTATCCAAATTGCAAAACAAGACCAAAGAGAGGAAATACGGAGAGGAATACGGAGAGGAAAGGAGACAATTAAAAAAGCAATACAAGTAAAATGACGCTGGTTATAAAACTCTCCAGTAAATGGAGATTCCACTGCCTATCATCTGCATGCTGCAAAGGAGAATGCACCATGTAAAGCTGGACCCAGTGTTGGACCTCGCCACACATATCAGGCTGAGGTTTGTGGAACCAAAAATAAATGGGAACAAGTGGTGCACTGTCCCGTGGGCCTGTGAAAGTGCATCCGATCTGAACGGTACAGGCCACGGCGCCGTCCATGAGAGCGCCGCTAGCTCTGGAAACCACAGAGCTGAGTGGTTCTCCGGAGCCACTATAATGAGGGACAATCTCTCCTGTCTGACCCGTTCCAGAAGAGGAAGGATCAGGGGAAACGCATACAAGAGAGCCCGCGGCCAAGGTGTGTGTCAACGCATCCACCCCTAACGGGGGAAGATCCCGAGGGTTGAGAGCGAACCACCACCTGCAGTGTGTGTTTCCCCCTGGAAGCGAACAGGTTCACCTGAGCTGTCCAAAAACTCTGCCAGATCAGTCTGACAATGCCGGAATGTAACCGCCACTCGTCTCGGTGGGGACCACCGCGAGACATGAGGTCCGCCCCGAAGTTCAGCACTTTCCTCACAGCGGCGAGTTCCAATACATTTATGTGTGCTGTGGGGGGCGTAAGCCACTCGCCTCCGACTGAGTGGGAGAGGCACGTTCCTCCCCAACCCGTCAACCCGGCATCTGTAAAGACCACTACGTAGGACGTCACTCTGCCCAGGGGAACACCCCTGAGAAAGGCGGGGGGTTTTCCCAATATTCCAGGTCTGGTGACACCGAATGGGGTACGAGGAGCAGCCTGAGCTTGTGTCGCATAGGGTCCAACCGTTGGCGAGCAAACCACCGCTGGAGTCTGCGCATAAAGAGCAGACCAAGGGGAACCACAGGATGGGCGGCTGCCATCAGCCCTAACAGGCGCATGGTGGACGTGCGGTCATGTTCCTGCGAACGTGAAAGCGGGAGAGTGCCAACAGGATGGCATCTCGTCAAGGAGGCGAGAACATCGCTGTCATGGTGGCTGAGTCTAGGCAAAGCCCCAAGTCTGCCGGCTGGGGAGCGGGGAGCTCTTTTCCCAGTTGATGGCAAAACCAAGGAAAGAGAGATGGTTTATCACCGTCATGGTGTCCCTTCTCTCAGCTTCCTCTGAGTTGCTCAGAATAAGTAGGTTGTCGAGGTAGAAGAGAACCCTCTTTCCCTGATGCCTGAACGGTCCAAACGCCGTCTCCACACACTTTGAGAAGGTGCGCGGGGCCAGGGAGTAGCCGAATGGCAGGCACTGGTACGCCAGCCCCATAAAGGCAAAGCGTAGAAAATTCCTGTGCGCCTGCCGAACAGGGGCGTTGAAGTAAGCATCCTTGAGATTCAGGGATGTGAACTAGTCGCCCTCTCTCACACATTGGAGCTGTGCTCTGATAACGAGCATTCTGAATTTCCTCGCGGCAACAAATCTGTTGAACACGCGAAGATCCAGAATAGGTCTCTTCTCCCCTGGCGGCCCACCTCTGCTTCCAGAGCTGTGCTTACCGCTTGGTCCCTGCGGGACCCTGGTCTCCACCTAACCCATAAAGGGTGGGGGACGGAGCTTGAACTGTATGGGATGGCCCCATTTCGACATGCTGTCCAACCACGATGGTAAAACGCACCGCTTTTGCAAACACGCATAGTGGTCGGAGAGAGTGCAAGCTGACAGCTGAGGAATGCTGTCCAGGAATAACCGGTATTCCTCGGCCCCTACCGCCTCCACACTGTGTGTGAATCAAGGGGGACAGCCCATGAAAGGGAGGGGGCTCAGTGAGTGTGGTAGATGTTACAGAGTCACTAGCAACGAGTTGTCTAGACGCCGCGCTAGGATCGCCGCGTTGTCCTCTAGCTGTAGCCACAGCGCGCAGACCCGTCTTCTCACCTTCCACAGACTGTAGGAGGGAGGTAGAGGGGATAATGTGGGGAACTAGGACACTGGTACAAGCGTCCGTATCTATGGGCTCGTCTAACGAGTCTCCAGTCCGCCCACGAAGCTCAAAGGGACGCCGCTTATTTGAAGCAGGTGAACCAGAGGTTATGTAAACACACCGTCCGGCCGCCACCCTACAGCCACCAGACTGAGGGGGGGAAAGAGACAGCCTAGAGGAACGCACAACAGGCGTAGGACGCAATTAGCCTAAGGAATATCGCTCTTTAGGGATGTACGGCCTTTCGGCCGAACGGTCTTTTGAATCTTTATTAAAAGGTACAGAAAACTGGGAGCCAGCTTGCGATACTTCTGGCTCCATTGTGTTGCTCCCCCCCGCTGGTGTTGCGGCGGTTGTGGTGCCTGCGGCGCCTGCGGCGGAGGCGCGGCATCGGGGTAGAAGGCGGTCCCCTGGAACGCTGGGGTCTGGCTCGATCCCGCTTCCTCCCGGCCTGCTGGTGGGAGGAGCCAGTGCGAATCGCCCCGAACCGGGACAATTCTCACAGACAGACTGCTGGTGTGCGAGCACCTCCGAGAACCAGGGCCCAAATAGTCCATTTAGATTTAACGGGCCCTGGACGAGGCTGGCCCGCTTTTGCTTTGGCACCGCAGTGTGGGAGAGCCAAATGGCCCACTGAACCATGGTCGACCAGGCCATATGCCGGCCGGCCGAAACGGCTATGGGCTGGCATAGCTGGAGGATGCAAGCCATCTTGCTGCTTCCTTCGGGCCGTAAGCCTCCCTACCAGCCGACAAGGAGACCGGGGCAGAGTGGAGCAGGGTAATGTTGTTTACCGCCGCCGCAGATTGCGAGGCACAAACGAACACTCTGTCCGTCAGGCCGACAATCTGCTTCTGGAGGCGGTCAGGGGGCAGCGACTTCTCGTTAGGACGCCATCCGACGCCTAGACAGAAAAGCGTTGCTAGGGGAGGCTCCAGGTGAGGGATCCCCCTCACCTGAGTATCAGCGCACCCCTCCATGTTAGTGAAGTCAGTGATGGCCCTCACCGGGTCCTTCAGTGTAGAAGGGTCTCCACCCGCAGCGGTGAAGAAATGCTGAACGATTGGGAACAGGGGACACTGGGTAGCACGCTGGGAGGAAGACTGGGTGCGAAATCACTCGCCCTGCATTTCATCCGACATGAGCGACTCCCTTGATCTCCCCGAATAATTCGGCTTCTCCCTCGGGATGACCGTGGCGGTGGAAGCCCTGCAGTGGGAAAGACGTTGTCACTGGAGGCGGCGTCGTCCACCTCAATGAGGTCCTCCATCGATGTCTGGAACTCCAGCTTTAAAAATGTCGATGGCCTCGGGCCACCGACGGTGAAAAGAAAAAGGTGCCTGGAGAGGAGCCCGTCTTCAGGCAGCGCGCAGCAGGCAGCGCAGGAGGCGGGGGTAGGCAAGGCAGCCGCGGTGTGTGTTCCGTGCCGAGGCACCTTGAAACACGCCAGGTGCCCGTCACCCAGCGCCCATCACCCGGCGCCCGTCACCCGTCACCTGGCGCCAGAGAGGTGGAACAGGAATCGCTCAGAGAGGCGGAACGGAATCGCTCTTTAATGGCCCTGAAAGGGGCCGTTGGTCTGTAACCTCGCCCATGCCGCTGCCACAAGGTTCTACAAGGTTTGAAGTCATAGCTGTTGATCAGTACAAAGCTCAAAGAAAAGGGAGGATGAGCAGCGGTATGCGTGGCCATATATACACGGTGCCGTGGGAAATGTGGGCGGTGCCCATGTTAAACGGCGTATAGTTGAAATTTTCAGTGTGGGCGAGCACGCGCACGGGACAAGTCCATAAGGCGAAGCCTAGACGGAGTACATCATACATGAAATAGAACAAGGCGTACCAAGGCGTCATGCGGTTTCACCATAAAATGGGCTCCGTGTGGACGGGGCCTGAATTACGCATAGCATGCTATAAGCCAAGGTATACCTTATAGCATGTTATCAATGGTTTTTAGTAGGGCTGTCAAATTAACGCATTAATTTTGATTAATTAATTACAGAAAAAATAACGTGTTAAAAAAATGAACACAGATTAATCGCGCTTCTATAGTGCCCTTTGACCCGGTGCGTCATTTGCGTTGAAACAAAATTGAGGCAGACAAGAATGACGCTGCTCGGCCCCGTGAACGAAAAGTTCAAGTTTAAACTCCCAGACGGAACGGTAAATAGGAACACCGTTATCTGCCATCTCTGTCGTAAGGAATTTTCCTATCCTACCGGAGCTCATCAACCCTTGAATATCCCCTCAACGCAAAACATTTGGTAGCAAGCTCGCAGGAAGGCCTACGAGCTGCCACACAGCCCCTGAAGCTGGTGCTAGTCGACAGCCTCATCAAGCCACACTCGACTGAGATGCATTGAATCTTGAGTGAGATGGAAATGTTATTAATTTGATCTTAAAATGCACCGTATGTTAATGAAAGACATATTTTAAATAAAAGAAGCATTGAACTTTAAAGTCTATTATGTCTATTATTCATTAAATCACTCATCTGCCATAATTTACTTGAATTCAATTATTTTTAAATACTTTCTCCAAAAAATGTAAGCATACGATTAATTTAGATTAATTAATCACAGAGCCTGTAATTAATTAGATCAATTGTTTTAATCGCTTGACAGCCCTAGTCTTTAGTTTACCAATAGCATGTAGGCCTATTTGAGGGTAGGATACGTTTTATCATTTGTACATATAATATATTAAAACATGTGTACAATATTGCAAGAAAACATTGGTGACTTAATTTAAAAGAATTACATTTATAGCATAATTTAAAAAGGGAGGAGGGCATTTCCTAGGCCTTTTTTATTTTATGCATTTGTTGTCCCATTTTTTGTGGGATTACCTTACCAGTTATTTTCTTTAATTGAGAGATTCTGCTCACTTTCAAACCCCGATCCATTGAAACTCCAGACTCCGGGACGTAGCTGGGTACGCCTCCTTCCCTCGCCCCCATTGTGATCCTCCGGCTCACACACTTTACTAGACTTCGCAAGAGTTGGAGGAGCCAGCGATTCACACTACCACGACACCGGTGAAAGAAACACTTTAACTCGTTTACGAGGGGATCGGTGTTGCCTGAAGGATTTCAACGAAAGATGTTTTGTGCGCTCCGACGCTCAGAAAAAGTTAGAATACTGGAAGACGTGTATTTCGGAAGAAAGTTGAGAAGTACTTTCCCCTGAAGTTTTTTTCTCACCATCGCCGCAAAACAGCGAATTTCCAGCCAGGACTTCCACTTCTCTAAGCCCACCCGAGCCATCATGGCGAGGCGGCTTGTGGATAGACCCCGGCTTGTAAGGTTTACCACTTGCACGGATTTTCGGAATAATCAATTTGGACTACATCGGGACTTCATGGCTATTTGCTGGAGCGTTGTCGCAATTCTTGCAGTTATTTGCTGTGGATATTGTAAAGCCGAGACGGAGTTTTCTATCATGGAAGAAGCACAAGTTTTAGCGGATCAAATGAAAAAGCTGTCCTCGCAAGAGCTTGGAGTTTTCACCATGCAGGTAAAAGACAGTCAATATTTTGATAGCAATCACATCAGATTTCCTCTTGTATGTAACTATTACTTCGATTCAGCGCTTGGTTAATGATATCTAATTTCACTAATAGCCTAATTCAACATTCCTTTAAAAAAAGCATGTTAAACGCGTTACCGTAATCATCTGAAGCTTTTGATATATTGGCAACGTTGTTTCCATATCGTTTTATTTTACCCATACCCTCCAATGCAGCACTTCGTGTGTGCACGCTAGGCTGCACTCTCTGAAGTAAATGCGGATATTGACTATGTTGCAGTGCAAAAACATTCACCTTGAAGTTACGCCACTTCTCCTCTCTAGAGAATGGACCTGCTGTATTTTCCATGTGCAAGATGGGATCTCAATCGCTACCCCAATCTCGGTATCTCATTTTAAACACGTAAACGAAACGTGTGTGTGTGTGTGTGTGTGTGTGTGTGTGTGTGTGTGTGTGTGTGTGTGTGTGTGTGTGTGTGTGTGTGTGTGTGTGTGTGTGTGTGTGTGTGTGTGTGTGTGTGTGTGGGACAGAATTATATGCAGGGGGATGGGATCTTTTCAACGACCCCGTAGCAGCTCAGGCACTCTCCTACTTCGACGCCTTGCCTTAAATTACAATAACAAACGGTATTGTTCAGTTTAGTGCAGCCTTTAGGCTCATGAGTGCCTTAAAATGCAAAGAACTGCAGCCCCCCCAGAGGAAAGACCGTCTTATTTTAGCATCAGTGACTATGTTGGTTGGCACATAGAGTAGCCTAATTATTGCTGTTGGTAAATAATTATTATCGACTATTCTGCACAGATTTGTTAGCATGAATTGAACACAACGGCCAATTCATTTGATTTAATTAGACCTCTTTCTATCTAATCTTAAAGGCCGAGTTTTTATTTTATCATTGGAATAATATGTATTAGAGAAATAAGCCTAACTCTAAACAAGGTCAGTAACTCTTCGTGTGTTTCGGTTGTGTCAATGCAACAATGAAGGCACCAAATGGCAGGCAGTAGTCCACGGTGCAGTGCTGGTGTGATGTGGGGGTTGGGGGTGCTGCTCATAGTGCATGAACACAGAGGCAAGGCACTAGGGGGGACCAGCTCCAAATGGCGTTTCATCTTCCTCATGGGGGTCACCTTCATCCCAGCACCAGGAGGTGGCTTTGAAAGACGTCTATGATCTTCGCCCAAATCTCCCCGTTCATCCGCGGTGAAAAACGCTCTGTGCGTCTCCAACTCAGCCTCCTCTCCACCTGAGCCCCTTTTCTATTTTCATTTATTTGGTTGAGCTCTTGATGATGAACCCATTTATTAGCTTTTTCACATCTTAGTCTTGATTTTTGTGGTTGTATCCACCAATTGTTGTGATCCCATTTTAAACCGTCTTCGTCTGTAACGTTTAGATGTTATGGTTTTAAATGTAATTTGCAAAAAAAAAAGCAGCTCACGTTATATGGTTTTTGATTAAAAACAGGCATGTTGAATGGCGTTTTAAAACCATATGTCAGCATTCATTATGATGAATGACAATCGAGGATCACAAATATTGTTTTGAGCCCCAAGTTCTCTGTTGTGGCTACTACGACCAAGAATATGGGACCCATCAACGGTTCCCAGCACAGTTTTGGTCACCACGTTGTTTTGAAGCCTTTGGTGGCATCCCACGACCCGAACACCGATGTACACTTGGTGGTACTCTCGCAAAGTTCTTTGTGGAAGGCCTTCCTCAATACTTGAACAAACAAAGGGGGTACCTTGTGTTAAAGAGGTGTGCATATGAAGAACCAAGCCACCACGACCACACCACACCCCCCTCGTTGTGCAACATTTTGCCACAGTGGCCCGTATGGCTTGTGGCCGGGGGAAGATGATGAAGCAAGATATTCAAATTGGCTGGTCATTGAAGTATGTTCATTCTAAAGGTGCACCTGGGAGCCATTGAATGTGGGCGATACCATGGTCTCCATGACTTCATAGCAGATCATGGTAGAAAAGGGTGGATTCATTAATATATTGGTAGTGCTGCCATACCTGGTCACCATCTCTTTAATGGGAGGTCAGTGCACGGGATAGCAGTTTAATGGTAGTAGCAGAAAGGGCCCTCTAGGTTGGCTTTATTTGACACTGTTCAATTTTTGTTCACGATCCACACAAGGCACAAAATGGAAGCACATTTGGGATTTTGTTGTTCCTCTCTGCAAAGTTGACCCAAGTGTTGGGGCTCAGATATGGGCAGAGAAGTGTTTAGCAGGTCTGTCAATTTTAATTATCTTCCTCTTACTGGGCAAGAACCCAGAGGGCCAGGATGTTTTACCTTTTCAACGTCTTGGCCCTCGAGGCTCCTATTTGTAACAGCTGATATTGACTTCGTCAACTATTCCAGGCTAGGAAGGAACCCTAGTAATGCGCTGTGGTTTTTTTAATACTGTTGTTGTGGTGTAGTTTTAAGCAAATCCAATTAGTTTCACAGTGCTATTCACAAATATTGTTATTGACAAATTGAATGTATCCTCTTTGTTATGACTGTTATAACGTTTACTGGCAACGTTTTGAAAGCACGCTTGGATGGATGTATTCACAAGGCTACATTTATGCACCCATGATGTGACAACATCTTTCACATTGAGCATTCCACACACAGGTTCATATCTAGATAAAGATATTCAACGGCATGCTTGTGCTGTCTCTGAAGAAACAAAAAGGAATAAACCACTATGGTTTAACACACAGACCTTTCAAGAGTGCACTTTTTCTGAGTGTGCGCCGTAGCAAATATGTGGCCCTGATTACTTTGCACTCCGATTGGCTGATTATTTATACAGGTAATGTCTCTAAGTTTGTTTAAAGCAACCCAATCCTCTGCTCTTTCGTTTGGGAAGTGGTGCTTGTAACTGGAGGAAGAGCCATGAGGTCTGGCGTTGTAGACTCCCTCGTCCTCTAATATCCCCGGCGTGCGTGCGTGCGTGCGTGTGTGTGTGTGTGTGTGTGTGTGTGTGTGTATATTTGCTGCTAAACGCTTCAGAAATATATCCGCAAATATTTGGTTACATTGCTTCATTTCAGTTTATAAATTCATCCTTTAGTTTTCTCTTGGCTGCTCATCAGAGATGGAATAACATAAGTAAATGCAACCTACAAAGGTTTGGGCACAATTTTGAAATTATCAATTTTTTCAATAGGATTACGTAGTTGCTTCCCAAAGTATTATCACTTGCTTTTGTTCTTTCCATTGCAAGATGGGCTTGTGGGTCCTAGGTATGTACAAAGTCATCAGAATTCCTGCAATGTTCTCCGTAGCTCAACTTCAAAGCCTTCCGAGTTTCCCTCTCTGCATTCCCTGCACAGTCGTGATTACTACCACAGGCCTGTCAGGCCCGCCAGGCCCATCTCTACCCATGAAAACCTTTCATTTATTTATGCCCCTCACTCCTTGGTTATTTTCTCTGTATTTTGTGTCGGTTTTAATCTCCATCTCGGTTTTGGGACAGCCGTGTTAAGATCGTTAGTTGAGTTTAATGGCCTTACATCCCAAATGTCCCAAAAAAAAAAGATATTGGTCTATTTTTAGTTGTTCTGTGAATACTAACACATCTGGTGTTCAACCATTATTTAAAGGCCAAGTATAACGGTTGGCCATCTCTTTTCCATTACCTATTAGAGAATGCACAACAGAATCATGGAAATACCTTGATGAAAAGGCAGACAAACCTTTTTATATTTAAGCTTGTAGGTCAATTGCTTGTGTTGTCCTCATTAATATGTGCATGTCTAATACATGAGTCTAGCTTTGGAAGTTGTGAAGGGGTCTCCCTTTGTTCTATTCAGCCTGCCCCATACCCGCTGCTTCAAGATACCTGAGTTAAAGATCTGACCTAGATTGAGTGAGCACAGTCACACCACAAATACCATCTGGACACATCCTGGATTTGGTGAGTAAAAAAGATGGGGGTTGAGTGAGGGTTTGGGGGTTTAACCACCAGCTTATTAAAACTAAGGCCCAATCCCAATGTTCACCCTACTCACAACCACTAGCCCTCATCCACTACCACTTGAATTCATCCACTACCACTTCACCCTCGAAATGAAGCCACAAGGGGTAGGGCTTGTAATCTTCCCTAGGGATTGGGACACCACTTGCTACGTCACTGCATCGTTTACGTTCGGGCACGTAAGCGACTACGTAGTTACGTTACGTTACGTCCGGGGGCCGCCATTGTTGTTTGCTATGGTATGCAAATGGTGACGCAAAGCATTCTGGGAAATTTTCTCTGGCCCTCCCTCGGCGAGTCAGCATCTGAAATCCCTCGCTCTGAAGGGCTAGATTCATACCCCCTCCCCCTCGTTATGTCCACTACCCCTACATGCAAAGAGCAATTGGGACACCACTACCCTCGCGGGAACGCGCGCAATTTAGAGATAGGGTTAAAAAGTAGGGCTAGGGGGTGTATTGGGACTCGCCCTAAGCCTACAACGAGCATACCTTCTTTTGGACTGACGGCATATTTACAACACTAGTATAGATTGTAAACTCCAAGTGTAGCGTGGAAATGGCCAAAAGCTATATGTCCCCATTTCAAAAGTCTACCAGAATATGGGAAGACATTTTGAAACAATTTAGCTATTTTCCATTTGTTTGCGTGTGCTTGTCTGTGCCACAGGTGCTATTCATTAGCCTCTCTTGTGCGATTGCAGAATCGTTCTTCTTTCTCAGTCGGACCATAAACCTCTGTTGGGTTTATGAGTCCTTGGATGCTTTGCTGAAATCCTTCTGTCTCTTCCATTTCGAATACTGCTTCCTTCTTTTTTCGTTTTTCGTGTACTTAAATTTTTTCAGCTCTGTTCTGCACCAGAAAATTTACATAAAACAAGGTTTCTGACTTTTCATACCTATGAGATTCCTCCAGGCTGACTCACATACTCAGCTACTACCTTTAAGCACTCTACAGCCGAATGGTCTCTGTGACCTGGTGTGTAAGCTCGGCTAAATATGCACTCCCCATGGAGCAATACAAAGCAATCGGCCCACGGTTTCATTATAATGTTGGAATGCTGTTACTGGCCTCCAGGCAATCTTACGCCCAGGGCAACCCCATGAATCAGTTCTCATCTTCCCAGCCTTCTTCAACACACAACAGCTTGGCTACTTACTTGCTTGCTACATGCTTGGGTATTCCATATGTACCTTTTGTCTGTTAATAGCTTTAATTTCAACTGGCCCGAACTCTCGACAAAAGCGTCTTGTATTTATTTCCATCATGTTTTTTTGATTAGTCTAGTAGTACCATTCACTTGTTTCAACTGTGTTTAATTCAGAGCAGAAGGCTGATGTTCTTCTCCAGCAGCTGTTTTGGTTTAAACCAGTGGTTGATGCATATGCCAAATCACTTGGGTCTATCTGACCGTTCGTCTTTTCAGGCCTCTTGCCTGCATTTTTCAGATAAAGCCGGACTCACAAATTCAATATATTCTAACAGAAGTTCCCGTTGGTTATTTCTTCCCTCCCTTTTAGCTCTTTGGGTTTACCCAAAGTTTACACTAGGTCTTAAACCTACTGTATCTCTGGCCAACCTGTGCCTGAGATGCAATGAAGAGGAAATATGGCCTTTGGATCCAATATAAACAAACGGTGCAGCTGAGGTGACATTCCCCAAGATTTTACAAATGTTTCACTACAAAGTCCACAATTCTTATGGCTAACAGTAACGGGAAGCATAAAGAAAATTAAAACATTGCCGTGTAGCAAAAGGACAACAAGACAGTTTCATCATAGATAACCTATAGACAAGACGAACCAAATATAGTTATAGTTTCAAACAAACATCATTTAGACACCCGGATTAAGCTGTGCATGTAAAGATACTGTTGTACGTTTACTTGCACAGCTTAACCCGATTACAGCCATAGTTCGACTATCACCTCAATTTGACAAATGAAATTATCTGAGTATACATGGCGGTGAGAAAGGTGATCCATTTGCCGAAGCATGACATACCCCGGAAGGTAGGAAGGTGGCGCTGTATCCATTTCAACTAGTGGTAATAGAGTCACCGGCTCTTTACAAACCCAGCAACAAAAAACTCAGGCGGCATTCGAGAAAGATGTTTCCAGTAGACAGCTGTCAGTTCGGGGCCATGTAATTTCTCTGACGGTTCATTGTTCTGGTTCATTGTTCCTCTCGGTCATATGCGGACTCTGGCAGAAGTCTGAATTCGGCAACAATCCCTTTCTCCTCCATGTCGCGGTTCAATCTGGACTTCAGAGAGTCAAAGCCAAAATTCCTTTACCCCAATTCCTTCTCAACCATGGCCGAGATAACCCCCACTATGAGTCTTTACTTATTGTGGAAGTACCAGAGAGATGGTGAACGAGATGCAGTCCTTAAGATTCATAATAGGGATGGGCATGATTAATTGACGATCGACTAATAGAATTTCATCGATTACATACATTTTTCATCGATTTTAAACTAATGCCGTGTGCAATTAAACATTTTACTACACCGGGGCAATATTTAAATCTGCGGCTCCTCCCCCGCAATAAACATCACGCTTTGAGCGGTGAATTCAACACAAATGGATCCGCGACTGGTACTGAAATGTTGCAAAGCAACGCACACACTAGCTAGCGGAACATAAACGGCGGAGTGCTACATGTGTAGTTAAAAGTCCCGGTGCTGTTATACTTGGTCGGAACTAAATTTTAATGTAAAAATACTAACGATTAATCGACTAATTGATCGTTAATTCCCCCGACGATCGACTAAGACAACTTAATCGAATATATAATATAATATATATAATTGATAATATCAGAGAATATCCCTGTCAGTTTCGACCGCGGCACAATGATTGAATAAAGATTGTAAACACATCGAAAGAAAAATACAATTATTTTTACAGATGTGCCCGAAGTTACTACTTAACAACCTTGTTGATGAGCAACCTTTAGAAAAACATGTACTTTTTGTTTTAATTCAGCCTTGGGTGAATCGAAGCGTAATGTGTATTGAATGCATGTTGATGATGATACACTTCTTATAGGGGGTAACTACGTTTGCGCGACACCGGATTCCTCCATCTTCTTCGCTACCTTTTTAAATAAATCACCGTTTCTCGTTTTCCGACGGCGACAATAACACGACTCTCGTCTCCTACTTCCATCTCACGGCCCCCGGAAAAGATCATAATCCGCAGAACGCATAATCCAATCCCAATCCGTTTGAATGTGTATGCACAATAAATGCGACTATCAATCGAATACTCTAGGGGTCTTAATTAGACTATGAGAACTCGTTTCAGTTTCATTTTAGTCAGACTAAGGTGTATACATGCATTTTAATAATCCAATCATAGTCGGATTAATGCAATATTTCGAGTGTCATGTAAACGCACTGACTGGAGTATTCTGGAATGCTAATTTCTATATTTTTTTGCAGAAACTGCAAGGAAAAAGACTGCAATCTCTATTATCACAGGGCAATATTTTTCCTCCTGTGTGACTGTGCAGTGTAAATAGGACTAGAACAGCTAATCCGTTCATCTTGTTTTTCAGTGCCTTCCCCCTCCCTCTTACGCAGGAGAAGTAATTAGCAGGCTGTACTTCATCAACACATTCTCCTCCTCATTCTCCATTTTCTTTATCTACCCCTCTTTCACCCCTCGTCGCCCTCTCCAAATCCCTGCCCTCTACTTTTTTTTTGGTTCCATTCTTTCCCATTTCTTTTTGAGACCGGTTTCTGTTTGGTTGGCGGGGGAGCTAGAGAGTGAGGGAGCTCGAGAGGGACAGAATGGGGGGCCAACATGGCTGACCTGGCAGTGAGCACAAGGGAACTCTCCGCCCCCTCTGGCCACCCTCTAGAATTAAGCTGGCCCTTTCACCCTCCACATTGGAAAACTCTTCAGAATGAAGTCCCTCTCTAAAGGGAGGTAGTGGAGTCGGTGGAGGGGGGGAATTAAGTATAGTCTGAGGAGACCCATGAATGCCTACCCTAACAGACTTTGAGGTGTGTGTGTGTGTGTGTGTGTGTGTGTGTGTGTGTGTGTGTGTGTGTGTGTGTGTGTGTGTGTGTGTGTGTGTGTGTGTTGTGTGTGTGTGTGTGTGTGTGTGTGTGTGTGTGTGTGTGTGTGTGTGTGTGTGTCGGGAGGCTTTTGTCAGGATAAAAAACAAAGTCAGCAAAAGAAAAAATCTCAATTTTGCCCTCGTAAATAGTTAATTGCCTTTATATCCTAGCTACACTCAGATGTAAACTCATTCTTGCATGCGAGTCTCTTAAATCATGAAACAAATAAATATTCGGAGTACCGGTATGCTAAATATTCTAAAGAGGTCTACTCTCTGTGTTTAGCTCTGCGTTCTCCAGTGAACCAAGAAAGCCGGCTCCGTGACGAAGGGGGTTTATATCGGTTTTACACAGACAAGACAGTCATTGCGTTTACATGCACTCAAGAAAAAATTATTGGGTTAGTACGACTATGATTGGATTTTTAAGATCCATGTATACACCTTAGTCTGACTAAAATTGGACCGAATCAGTTTTTTCATAATCTGATTAAGACACCCTATTCGATAATTCGATTGATAGTCGCATTAATCGTGCATCATTTATACATTCAATCGGATTGGAATCGGATTTCGCGTTCTGCGCATGCTCGAGATTTTTTCCGGGGGCCCTGAACAGGAAGTAGAATAGACGATAGTCGTGTTGTTGTCGCCGTCGAAAATGAGAAACAGCGATTTATTTAAAAAGGTGCCGTAGAACATGGAGGAAGCCAGTGTTGTGCCAATGTAGTTACCCCCTATAACGCTGCGTTTACACCAAAAGCGACAGGGCGGCACGACTCCATACAAAGTCAACGTAAAGACACGTTCCAGGTGACTTTTGTCGCAAGGACAACCTGCGGCGCGATTTGATGAATAGAGCGGCATGAACGCCCTGGTACCGGCGAGACACGTCGTTATGCGCCGCTCAAGTGGTAGTATTTTAACTTTGCCGCGACATTCGCGTGATGATAGCCAATCAGTTCACTCCCTGAATAATGGAACATAGTGTCCAACCGGCCGTTTCTGCAGTCCGGAGTGAACCGAAGCAGGGACGAGAAAGTGATTGTTGCCGTTTGCGACTTTCGGAACTCTATATAAATATCGATATAATATATAATATCATGGCCAAAAGCTGTGTGCGACTCCGGATGATATTATGAATAGACTGCGTCTTGTTCTCCGACGTTTCTGGTACTTCCACAACAAGTAAAGACTTGTAGTGGGGGTTATCTCGGCCATGGTGGAGAAGGAATTGGGGGGAAAGGAACTTCGGCATTCACCCGCCGAAGTCCAGATTAATTTAGGGATGTCACGATACCAGACATGTAGTATTCTTTACCAATACCAGTGAAATTCCACGATTCTTGATACCACGGTAAAAAAAAATTATAATCCAATGTACTTCAACACACACTCATTTATTAAGAACATTTGAATATTACAAAAAACTAAAAAAAAATAAACGAATAAAAATATAAACCACTATTAACATTACAGAAAACAGTGGCGCTGACATGTAGCCTTCAAGTAATCAATAAAAATAAACCACTATTAACATTACAAACAAAGAACAGTGGCATGTAACCTTAATATAATGAATAAAGTATTTAAAAAATAATAATACTGAGCTTAATTACAAACAATCAACTTTTTATGATGGCACAACAATCAATTGCAGTACCTGGAAAAAATATGGAAATAATGAGTAGAGCGACATGAAGCTCTGCTTGTCCACAGATCAGTTGTGCAGGCATAAAATGGCTTCTCTCCGAGATGCTGGGTTATGTGGGCTCTAGTTTCAGTGTCGATTTTGTGTATCTCTGTACATGAAATAATATCTACTTGGTAGCTGATATCTGGGGTTGAACTGCTCAAGCATTTGCTGGAATTCATGATTTTCTACAGGGTAGACAGGAACTCGATCTATGCAAATTAATTCAGCAACTGTCCTATCCAATTTCCTTTCTTCCTGTGAATTTTTGTCCTACTTTTCTGTGCCTCCAAAAAGCTTCTCATATGGATGGCTGTGTATGTGTTTGCTGACTTTGCTCCTGTGTCTCCTGGTTAACATCCTCCTCTGGCTGATAGAGGAGGATACATTTATTACATTTCAGTTATCAGGTATAGCTTAATGACTGTAAAATAGCAAATTATTTATTTAAAAGGTTAACGTTATATTTTGATGACAGACTGAACGGTAAGGACGATAGCCTAGTACTAAGAGCTATGGTTAAATGACGTTACCCTAAACACGGTAGCCTTTGGCATTTAGCCATTGTGCACTTCGTATGGAACAAAGTTGGCTACACAGATTAATTATTTAAAAGGCTAACGTTATATCTTGATGACAGATGAAACTGAACGGTAAGGACGGTAGCCTAGTCGAGCTATGGTTCAATGACATTAGCCGAACACGTTGTATGCAACATGGTTGGCTACACAGCAATGCCAGCTGTCTCAAACAAAAATAATGGTAGCGTGTACTTCAGGATAAGGAAAACCAAGATAACACTTTGGATATGTTGTTAATGGCTTTAAAATAACGTTAACATGACTTGAAACTTACTCACCTTGAATTCTTTGAACTAATCTGGATGTCTGTCTTTGAGGTTTCTCTGACATCTCTGGTACTTCCACAACACGTAAAAACAGGCCATGGTTGAGAATGAATTGCGTGGCCAAACTCAGGTGATCACGCGACCGACTTAGAAGTGCATCCCCGGGAGCGAGCATGCATTCAGCGTGTGTGTAAGTTAGGCTTCGATTTCACCCCTGGCTGAATATGAAGTACATGTTTTTCTAAAGGTTGGTCATTAACGGAGTTGTAAAGTACTAACTTCGAATATAAATCTAATTTTCTTCCGACGTGTTTACAATCTTTATTCATTCATTGAGCCACCGCCGAACTGACAGGAACATTCTCAGATATTATGAATCTTAAAGACTGCGTCTGGTAGGGGTGTAACGGTACACAAAAGTCACGGTTCTGTACGTACCTCGGTTTTTAAGTCACGGTACGGTACGGTTCATAGTTAAGGGGAAAAATAAAATTGGTTATTGCATTTGCATTTCTGAATTCCCAGACAGGGGTTGTTGAAAGTGTCGTGAGCTGGGTTTGCACAGCTTGTTTTTTTTTCCACAGCAAAAGTTATAGTAACACCTGGATGGTGCCTTTTCAAATACGTGTGCTAGGGATGTGCATTTCCGGCAAAAATACTATTCGATATTCGCTGAGAAGTATTCGAATAATATTCGAAAATCGCTCAATCAAGAACCCCCCACACACGAACGCGGATACACGCACACACAATTACAAAGGGAGAGGCTTTTATGATTTGTATGATGATTTTTTTGTTACATGCATTCGTAGTGTTGATCAGCAGAGAAATAGTCTGCCAAAGATGTTGACGTCGCTTAGCAACCGAGGACGCTATTCACCACCGGAAGTTGTGAAGGCCCATGTAAGTCAACGAAGCGTTCAACAGCATTGAGAAGAGCCGTGTAATAAACAACGATATTCACATTCATTATTCGATATTCTACGTGACTCTGACTATTCGACTATTCGACGATCGTTGCCCGCTTTGTACGTCACATTTACGTACCACGGTACACCCCTTTAACCGCTCCGAAGTGCATGTACCGTGACGGTTCGGTACAAATACGTGTACCGTTACACCCCTAGGGTCTGGTTCCCTGACTCTGTGGTACCTTCCACAAGTAAAGACTCGTAGTTGGGGTTATCTCGGCCATGGTTGAGAAGAATTGGGCGGTAAAGAACTTTGGCTTCGACTCTCTGAAGTCCAGATTGTACCGCGACAGGGAGGTGAAAGGGATTGTTGCCGTATGCGGACTCCCGCCGGAACTCCGCCGCCGAAGTCCCTATCAGGCAGACACATGGCAGACAACGTTGAAACGTTTGAATAGGCTAGAGAAAAGTAATTTCTCTTTTTTATTATTGATTCAGATCTTCAATTATTGGAGGTGATCCAAGCCTATTTGGTCGGAACAATGGGATGTTGGAACAGAGGGTTTATTTTCTTTTAAATAAAGGGACGTCGGACTAGTGGGCTGTAGGACCAATGGGAATTTTTCCGGTTATTGGGAGGCCGGAACAATGGAGCATCAGAGAACTCACATGGACCCAAACTAACAGCTGTCTACTGAAAACATCTTTCTTGAATGCCACCTGAGTTTGTTGTTGCTGCTTGCTGGTGACGTAAAGAGTTCAGCCGGTGGTTCTCTTACCACTAGTTGAAATGGGTACAGCACCATTAATCGTACTGGGGGAATGACATGCTTCGACCAATGAGTCGATCATTTGTCCAATTGAGGAGCATAGTCAAACTAAGTCTGTAATCGGATAAGCGGTGCATGTAAACGTACTGAGTGAAATTGCAGGCCGGGCCAAGCCATGACCGTACCGGAGCCTTTGCATTCTCAATGAAGAGAGAGTTGGAGTCCCTGCGTTTAAGTGAAAGACCCCCTCCCTCTTTCTCGCTTTTTCAATGCATTATCTTGATTTTACCTAGACTTATATGCATTACTGACTTGTGTGTGGAATCCATTAATTCTACCTCCAAAGGCTACACTCTCGCTGGTGTCAGGAGGTTACTGAGGTCCACTCGGGTCAACTTTTCACCTCACAGCCAATCATAAATATGAAGTATGAAGCCTAAAAATATGGAGAACAAAATCTAAGAATATAATCGTCCTCCAAAAGTAAGGAATACTTAATTACAAATTAATACCTTAATTTGTATGTACACTTGCCCTTGCTATAACGTGCATCAGTTGCTGCTGGTGGTTTTTAAAGTGAGGGAGGAAGGACTGCGTGCTTGGTTGCCATTAGCCTGCTTGCACTGTTAATGGCGTATGGTGGCATAAGTATGTTAGACTCAAGTTGTTTCAGGGTGTTTTCGGGGACTACTAAAAAGCAGGGAGGGATAATTATGTGAATTGATACAAATCCACCAGTACTTTGAAAGCTGGTGGGCAGCATGGTCTTGGACTATAAGGGTAGAAAGGAAAGTATGCAAAGCCAATTAGTCAAATCAGGCCTACTCTTGATTTGTAAAACTAAATAAAAATATAACCGTAAGCGGTGATTAACGGGGTCCGAGCAAAATTAAAAGTCAAGAACACACTAATGGAAGATGTAGAAATGTAACATATAGTTGTCATGTTTAAGGAAAGATGTTCCACTTATAAACCTGAATTGCAGCCTCATTCACATGGTCAAAATGTCTATTGATAAGCACACATTTCTCAAGTGAATTAAGGGCTTTCTTCAAAGCATATACCTGAAAAATCTTTGAAATTCTGGGGAAATTAAACATGTGTTTTTTTACACAATAACAAAATGGCCATAAGAAAAATGGGCTAACTGTTCCAACTTTATTGGCCAATATTTTTCAAATGGAACCAAGTAAAACTAATCTGTTCGATCATTTTTGTGAGGCTTGGACTAAAGATTTTATGTGGCGATTTTGGGGAATTTTTGATTATCTTTGTACCCTGTGAATCTTTTTATCATGTTGAACTTTAATATGAAAGGATTTTATAAATGAGTCTGATTCTAGAGATTAATATTCTGAAAGAATTTTGAGTCCAGGTCAATCTGGTGAGGAGAAATAAGGCAAATTCATGATTTTTTTACAATAGCGCCAATTTTGGGTGCAGTACCACGGCAGCTTCGCTGCTCGGACCCCTAAATGTCTAGACCTAGCATTGGGCCTTTTTTTTGCCCTCAATGACTGACGCTATTGGTTGTCATTTGGCTATGTTTATTTTCAGCTACAATTGTTTTAAGAAAAATAAAAACACAACCAAAAGTGATGCCATTTAAAATGCATCATGCTCTGAATCATTCACTAACATCCTTTTCACAATATCAAACAGAATGGTCAGAGTAACAAACAATTAAAAGAACAAGAACATTATTTCACAACTATTTGCATGGTAAGGCCTTTTTATTGTCCCACGTTCCGGCATTGACGCTTCAACGCAGTCGTGACAGTTTATGGTTCTGCATTGGGTTTTAGTTATAGTGGACAAATCACAGCCCTTGCTGCTGCGTCGCCTTGACGGAAGGTTACAATATTGGGAGGCGCACGTCAGGCCCTTGCGGCCCTTGCGGTGGACGCAAGGAGGGTCCATAATGAAGTAAGGCGTCCATAACCCCCTTGCTGCGGGAACATGGATCCTTAAAAAGCCCTTTAAGCCAATTAAGATTGAGGGACACCATTTTATAGATCAATTCAATCTTCCCCGGGGGCTCCGCAGCTCGTCTGCGGGCAGCCCGGCCGCAGGCTCCGCAGTCCTGCCCGGCCGCGGGCTCCGCAGCTCGGCCATGGGCTGCGCAGTCCAGCCGTGGGCTACGGAAACGCCAATATAACCGAACAGAGCCGCAAAGTAGCGCAACGCTCGGTGGAAACGAGGCATACGACTGAGCCTGAGACTGATACTGGTACTGCTGTGCCACGATTTATTAGGGGATGAAGGGTGTACCGTGTGTAGAACCGAGCTTGCCTATTAGGACACAGTGGGGTAGCGCACAAATGAGGATAAACAGACACACACACATACACATGCACACACTATCTCTGTCTCACTTTCCGCCTGTCTCCCACGCAGCGCTAGATGGAGCGACTGCAGCTGTGTTTAGCTATCAGTTTCTCCCAGGTCGAGGTGTCTGAAAGGCTGCCAAACGGCCTGCTCATTTAATCCAGTCAGACTGGAGGACGTAATGGAATACCAACATACAGGACAGCGAAATGAATCCTGTGTGTTTTAACATCACAACGGGCCCTGGGTCCACACTGCCTGGCCTCTCTGGAATAAGACCTCATTGGTGCCCGTTGTGGATGTGGAAAGTATCCTGGGCCAAAAGAAGCAAAATGGGAAACCTGCTTCTAGTCTCTGTTAACAATGACTCAAATGGCCAGCAAAAGAGTGGAAATTATTTAGACTGCGGCGCAATATGTTAAGAATCACAATAATATTGAATTGTTGACCAAAATGTCGCAATACTATAGTCACAATTTTGCCAATTCCCACCCCTAGCTCCACGGCAGCGTGGATAAAGGAGCCCATACTGCTGTCAGGGGAACAGCATTGGCCTATTTTAGGAAAAGGGTCTGGAGGACATGGACATCCACATCCAACTGCTCAACTGCTACGTCACTCAATCCCGTTGTCCAATTGCCGCGAACACGGCAGTTACTCTGGAAGGCGTGCTTTATCCCCGGGTGTGGGAAGGTTTCAATCTCTTCTTTCAATCCCTAAACCTTACCCTAACCCTCCTAACCACTACTACCCTTACCCTAAACCTGTTGCGCTAACAATGTAGCCTGTTGTGCTAGCTTGTTAGTTCTTGATTTTTGCTTGCATGTGAATGCACTTTCTTCCATTATAACGTAAAAATGTATCGTCTACCAAAGTTCATGAAAAATGTCCCACTATAACGATGTTTTAAAAGGGACTTCGCTGGCATAAAACCTATGCTCAACTGACGTAGCAGTTGGATGTGGTTTTCCATGTCCTACAGGCTGCAGCCAGACATAGCATTTTAGAAGAAAGTTAGCCATTCTAATCCGCTCATAGGGATGAATTGGCATGAATCCAAGATATAAAAGAATGGAGCACCGTGCCATTAAAACAAGCAATCTTGTGCTGTCTCTTCAATGGATTTGTGTGTGTGTGTGTGTGTGTGTGTGTGTGTGTGTGTGTGTGTGTGTGTGTGTGTGTGTGTGTGTGTGTGTGTGTGTGTGTGTGTGTGTGTGTGTGTGTGTGTGTGTGTGTGTGTGTGTGTGTGTGTGTGTGTGTGTGTGTGTGTGTGTGTGTGTGTGCGCAGCATGTGAATACCTCAGCTTCTCATATTTTCTGGGCAGGGCTCATTTTAAAACGAGTTTGCGCAATTTGCTTGTTGATTATGAACAACTGTTATCCATTGTATTTGATGTTGTCAGGTATCACAAAACGGAATGTAATGCGAAAAAATCTTTCTCGTAGATCGCACCATCTTTCAACGTCTTCATTAGGTGCGACTGCATCACCTTTTCTCCAATGATGGTCAGCAGCTTGCGGATTTCCCCGTCTCTCCAGTTAGAACTACTCATGTTGATATCACTGAGTTGTCTCTGTTGTAGAGACAGCCCAGCAACACCTCTACCCAATCCTCGAAACCAACACCTCCACCCCCAGGAACCGCGGAGCAGTCTAATCGCATGTACATCAAAATTAAACCGCCAGTGTGTGTAGGGTCCCGGAGGGTAACTTGGGATGCTAGCTCAAGCAGGCAGTTTACCTCGGGCTGTGTAAAAGCACAGACCATGCATGGAAAAAGCGTGTATAAGACGGGCAAATTTGGCAGTGTAAAAACGAGAGAGAGAGTGTTGATGTTTGGCTTGTTGTGGGCTGTGTCCGCATCCACCGGGTTGGACGAATGTGCTTTGTGTATGTGTTCAATGATGTATCTGTCTGATCGTATTTGCTGTAGATGGATGGTTAAATAATGTTACACCACGATTGGTCATACTGCATGCACTCATTTGCACTTATAGCGTATCCGCTATTTCTTCATTTATTCAGTTGCTCTTTTAAGTGCGCCAGATTGGTGACAATTATTGTCGTGTTTTCATTGTAATGCACAACTTTGCCTCTTCTTGTTATGAAAACAACTTGCATCCAAACAATTTTAGCCAATGCAGCCTCCTATTTCAGTGTTGCTTTACGAATACTACTACAGCATTATCAAAATTGTTAGTGTGTTGTGTGTGTTGTAGTGTTGTCATGTAGGCTATAGACTGATTGTCTTGGCTTGCATCCATGAAATATTGAAATGTTAGAGGCCTAATGCATATTAGGGCTGCACGATATATCGAATTTTTTTCGCGATGACGATATTGGCATCCCACGATGACACGTAGTGGTCTTGCGATATTTTCTTTAAATAATGCATCCGCAAAAAACAACAAAAAAGAAACGAGCTTCGCCCATGCAGTATACGCTCTATCTCCGCTGCAAAGCAAACCAAGCGCTCCCTGTACACCTGGCTGCGACTGCGTGTGTCCATCCTGCACACAGCGGCGCAAAGCCTGAAAAGGGGGGGGGGGGCGTGGCCTGGTGGCAATTTGCCGCTGAGCACAGTGTGTGGCTCCTAGGGGGTGGTAGGAATTCGAAAGATCTTTTTTCCCAATTAATAATCGTTGTAAATAATTGTGATATCAATATTGATCAAAATAATCGTGATAATCATTTTGGCAATAATCATGCAGCCCTAATGCATATTGAGAAAATAGAAATCAGTATTGGGCAACAATCGGGAGATGGGGACCCCCCCGAATATTGACGGGTATTTCGCACACTGGGTAAAAGCTTAGAAGTAAACACTAGGCAGAGATGTTGTTACTGGAGCTAGTAGGCTACCATCAAAACGTTGGATAACTAATGGGAAAGATTTAATTTGAGATTATCTGGGGGGGGGATTTCACAGGTGGGACTGGCAAGGTAACCCATAGCTAGCATTATGCCTTCTATTTCTAGATCTTCTAGTTTACCTGGACTGATCTGAACGCCATTACGACATAATCACTGTCACTAGATATAAAGAAAATGTTGACTTTCTCTCTGTGCTATTCACTGACAGTAAAAAAAAAAAAAGGGTTGTTATTGTATGCACTGCTGTTCATAGACTAGCACCAGCGCTCGTTGCTGCGTTGCAAAATTATAGCCACTCTCCACTCATTCTCCTCTGACCATGCATTTAATTGGCTTTGACGGCTTTGATCAGTTCTCGGCAATTCCTCATTCCCCTCTCACGTCTGACAGTTTCGAAATTATACGGCTGTGGGCCATCATACATGTTATTTGTGGTTCTTGCCACCTCTTAGACGCCATAGTTCTAGAACTAGACTGAGGCTACCGTCCTCCACGTCTCCCCAACTTCACGTCATCGCCGAGGTGCGTTAGAACACCCACTACTACCAAAGACGACAAAAACTGGACTTTTACACCATTTTGGAGACATTTTTAAAATTATATACGGTACATATATTGAGTGCTCTTTGGACCCATTAATCAACGGTGGTGGTTAACCTGCAACATGGCCTTTAAACCTAACTTAGTTGCTATAAACCACAAATGACAATTGCAGCCCACTTGCACGGTCCGTACCAAGATTTGTTGCATGTCATGCACCGTTTAACATTTTGAAGATCCACAAGAAGAAGCACAAACTGCACGTCCAAAGTAGTGTTACTGCAAAACTTGATTACAAATGCCATCGCTGTTCGGGGACTTTCAGTTCGTTTAACAAGTACCATGTTCTTTCTGCCATGAACCCTATACTGAGATCTTTAGTTGGATTTAGTGTGTGTGTGTGTGTGTGTGTGTGTGTGTGTGTGTGTGTGTGTGTGTGTGTGTGTGTGTGTGTGTGTGTGTGTGTGTGTGTGTGTGTGTGTGTGTGTGTGTGTGTGTGTGTGTGTGTGTGTGGTCACGTCTGAGGAGTTTGTTTTGAGCACGATAGCAGAGTAGCCATATGGCGGACACTTTGTTTGAAGCATAACTGTCGCATGTCCCCTGCGTTGATGTGAACTAATTGAAAACATTGGCGTACTGCCTCTATTCCCTCTCTGTCATCCTATCCCATTTCTCTCTCTTCCGAATATCCGCTCATTAATTGCATGTCGGAAAACTTTGGAGATGTCGGTGGGGATAGATGTATTGTTTATTATCCTTCCCCCGGCGTCAGTCTCTTTCACTCGCAGGCTATTTTTAGCGCTTTCCATTTTCTTCACACCGACTCTCTGAAAACAGACACTTTTGAGTTACAGTGATGGCCGACGTAGAATCTGCAAGGATTCTGATGTTGATTTGGAGGGCTCCATCGCTAAAAAAACCTGCTTTCCTCATCACGTTTCTTTTGTCAGTGTTCTAGGGACATTGGCGTGCTTCCAACCTTTGTGGAGGCTTTCTGCAAATCTAGATGCACATCTTGTCAATTGGTTTTGCACATCCTGATAAGGACATGTGTGGAAGAGAATATTCCATGGACTATTTCTTCAGTCTCAGTTCTCTCACACAGGAACATAAAAGCTGAAGCCAATTTGTGTTAAGAACTCCGCCCCCACCCATCGCCTCTTACCTCACTGCTTTCCAGACCTTTTTTTGTTTATCTCGTGTACATCTGCTCAGCAATTACCGCGTTTTTGTTTTTTTTACCGTGTCATTCTACTTTCCTGCCACATACATGATAACCTGTTTAAAATTGTCAGCTCTGCGTGTGTGTCTCCCGACGTGCGTTTCCTTGGTTTTCCCGGTCATGAACCGATGTTTTTCTACCTCACCAAAGCCGCCCATTGCTCTCCTCAGCACCATGGCTAGCCAACACAAATCCTACCAGCACGCAATCGTCCACATTAATACTGTATTATGTCTTTACTACACTGTGCTATGGCAAATATAACGCACATAGTGCATACACAGGAATCTATTTTTTCAATGTGGATTTAAATCTATGCTTCTGGTTCTGCTTTTGTCCGACATGTTGTCGAAATGTTAAACTGTATTAATTTTGGAGTGCTCTTTGGCATGTTTAAAAAATATTTTTCATGAATGTTTTTTGAAAGTACGTAGTATTTTAACGTTTAAGAATATAGCTTGGAATATACATGCATTTGTGATTCATAGATTTGATTTCACCGATATACCAAATTTTCTACGGGGCTTAGAGATACGTTACTGTTTTCTTGTAGTGGTTGTATTGTGAGACGGTTCTAGCAGATGGCTTCTGGCTGCTTGGTCAATACATTATTCATCAGAATTTCCATAAGGTGTGGATAGAATCAGCTAAAATAGATCAATACCAAGGTATTGGATGTATAGAAATAAACCTTCTGAAAGGTTTAAAGGATGGCCCGACCCCTGGGATGCATGTCGAAGAAACATGGCTTGGGCAGTCAATTTGAAACGAAACAACTGCCAGTAGTATTTTCCAAGTATTTTTATTGTATAAAAAAAAGATTGCTAGCCTTCCTGGTTGAGCCTGGCAGAAGTAAGAATTCAGTATCTTGTAACTCCGTCCCCTGTCTCTTTTTTAATGGCACCATGTAGCTGCGCTGGGAGGACAAGCAGCAGAACAAAGCGCTTTATAAAAGGGGCCTTAAAAACATTGGCCAGACGTGATGTCACAGAAACCTGAGGAGGAGTGTGAGGAAGACCACCCTAGAATAGCTCATCTCGACCCACTCTGTCTCTGTCTTGCCCTGTGTTTGTCACACTTGCTCTCTTGGCTTTGATCAACAAAACAGACTGTCCACACGGGCGAAAACTTTTCCTTGGCAGTGTTTCAGGAATTTCTCTGTAAAGGACTCAATACAAAAACACATCTAGCTGTAGAAACGCTGAAGAACATATTCATGGCCTCTGTGTTGTTCTGGTTCTGCACCAAAAAAAGTGAATGGACGAGGGTATGCACATCGATCCTGAGCACTGTATACAAACATACAGTCGAGGATGAGATAGCAGTTGTTAAACCTTGTAGATTGAGCAGAAAGTACTTGTTAATGTACAGTTTGTAATTTAATTTACCATGGGGCTGTATTTGAAGCTACAAAAACAATACAAATCACACAATACAAATTAGACGGATCTCTAACGTTGCCACCTGGTGGGGGGGGGTGTAATCGTTTGCGCATCTGGCGTCCCCACAAATCCTAACATAAAAACGCATATAGCCTCTTTTCTCTATTTCACCCTTGGACAGAAAAGTGTGTTTTCGGGCACCGAGAACGCCGGATCCATCGGCACAAGACTTCTATGGTTTCATAACAAAAAAAATCTGTGTGGACGGGGCCTTAGATCACGGTATGCTTTGTTTGTGTTCTGCTTTTAAACAATGTTTGTATGGATTTCATGCAAATGAGACTAGAATTCAGGATTCCCCCTTTGTGTATGAAGGCAGTTGTCATTAACTGCTTGAGACTATATTCTTTCCTTGTAATCCCTCCTCAAGGTCGTCCTTTACTTACTTTTCAACATTGGAAAGGGGGGTCCGAACATGCTGTGACTTGGACTTGTGATGCCACTTGGCTAACACTAAGTGCTAAACTAACATTGTTGTTGTGATCTTGTTTGGTAACATCCCAAGTTTGATGGTCCAACAAGTATTAATGCAACCCACCACTAAACATGATGGCCATAAACTAGGTAAGGAGAAGCCACTCAACCATTTCTTCATTTGTTTTGGCACATCTCATTCCCAAGTTGAACCAATTTACCCAAGTCTGCAAGGTTTTGTATTTTTTCTTACTCCTAAAAGATTTTTATCGGAGTAATGTAAATGCTCAGGTATGTGGCTTTGATCTGCCCTTGGAGCGCTTTCAAACCGACTCCACTTTAACAACCAGTTGCTATTCCCAGAATGCACCTGGGGGTGGGGGGGACTAGCACTTCTGCCGCCATGCTGCATACTTTACGCTCCTAAATGAAAAACCTATTTCTTCAAGTCAACAGATAGCTTACTGACTCGCTCAAAACAGCGATGTGGTGCATCCCTTAGGTTCTGCTTTCAATAAATTCTGGATCGTTAGTGGGAGTTAGTCGGGCCAGCAGCCCAGTTTAATGACCTCAGGGGTTGTAAATTAAAGTTGAATCCGCTTTGTGCCCACACCCAAATATTGGGCCGATAATCTCGTCCAATATCATGTATACATTTCACTATCTTACACAATATCCATACTCGCATATGTAATGAGTTGTAATGAATGAATGAATGAATGAATGAAAAAAAATCCATATATCCTCATAGATTCCAATTGAGGTGCGCTACATCTAGGTAGACCCATGTTGTATTTTGTTTAGATAATATTGCCTCTTCATATACCAAAAAAACAGTCTTAATTGGACAATATTGTTCATCCATATTGTGGATTAACACTTTCTGATCCTAACAAAGAAAAACAAAATGAATGAATCCAGTTATCATGAGCCAGCTTGGTAATACATAGTTTTAATGAGTAAATTATCCTAAAAGATGTTTAGACTATCTAACTACTATCTATCGATCTACTATGTGAGACAGACACCAGTTCACTATCCAGCAAGTTCAGCAAGTCAGTAAACCAGATAGAAGAAGTGTGTAAGGATAGACCTGGTTCACAGTACAATTTATGCTTATTTCTAACACTTTCTTGTTTTTCACAATGTCATTTCATTTATTTATTTAAAGGACAGTGCACCTGAAACTCTTCTGTAAATGTGCCTGTGCTAGCCAGCAGGCTAATTTTCAACTGTAGTCCTTTGGCAAGATATTTAAATTACTCTCTTTACTTTGTTCCTAGAAAATTACAATTCATAGGAATGCACCCTAGATCCACCCAAATGAGACTGAAGCTCTTCAGACCGCTCAGTGGGTCCCTACGCCTGGGGGGGAGTGAGTTTAGGTTCCATGCCATATTGCGCCTAGTGCATAAAGCCCTCAAGCCTAAATGTAGTGGTCTATTCACTTGCTTACTTCCTTTCCTAAATATATGCCACCGCTACTCTGTTCCCGCGTCATTTAGCATTTTACAAATGAAATTTTCTATGTGCTACTTTTCAGGACTAATCACATCAACGCTAATGTGACTCAACGAGACCTTGCTATGTGGCGGCAAGGCCTGTATTCACAACATCCACCATCCATATGGTGTGCTTTTAAAAACACATTGTAGTATGTGCAACTTCAATTTCCTCTGGGTTTGTTTCACTGGGAAGAACCTACCATGGGCTTAGGTCGTGTCTGTTTTTGGGCCTTATGTGTCAGAGTTTAAAATCTGTAAAGAATGGTTTGTTTTTCTCCTGCTTTGATTTAAATCCCAAATTTGTCGATGTTTTTTCTCCAACAGCTTAGTTTTATCTTCCTCCATTAGCTGTTTTTCCACCAGTCTGTACTTCAAACCCTCCAGGTCCCATCTCTGTCCAACCCACCCTCTAAAAAAAAAAAGCACATGTGGTAAGCATTATATCATGTCTGGTGGAGAAGGAGAGAAAACATCCCGGGGTGCATCTCTGATTCTGTTTCGAAAAAAATAGTTTGGTTATTTTAGAACGACAGCACCCTCTATTCCTCATGGGGCCCCTGTGTGTGTGTGTGTGTGTGTGTGTGTGTGTGTGTGTGTGTGTGTGTGTGTGTGTGTGTGTGTGTGTGTGTGTGTGTGTGTGTGTGTGTGTGTGTGTGTGTGTGTGTGTGTGTGTGTGTGTGTGTGTGTGTGTGATGGGCTAAAGGGAAGGGACAGAATGAAAGAGTGCCCAGTCAGTGTTCACCAAAGTGTACACACCCAACACCACCTCCTTGGCGTGCTTGGTTGCTTGCATATTGGGTCATCCGATCTGCTTTCACGGTCTGTATTAGAGAGGGCTATTTGAGACTGATACACTGGAGCAAAAACGATACGGTTTGAGTCTTCTGGGATGTGTCGGTCTGCTGTGACCTGCTCTACATTTCTAGAGACTGTTGCGAAATACACTGAGGATTTTCTGTTTCTGGGCTCCTTGAGAACTGAGTGGTTTCAGATTCTGACCTATTTGGACATGGTCATTCTTTGCCATCTACTTTGGCCCCGTGCCAAAAGTCAAGTGTAATCATTATGTCTGTCAAAGGCTTGGTGGGGGCATGCTAACAAGGCAGTTCTTTATTTGGTGATCCTGATCCAGTTTGGATCACAGGAAAACAAGAAATGCCACCACCTCCGAGACAGGGAAACAAAAGTCGAACCTGTTGTTGTATGGTTGCCATTTTAAGTTTTCCACATGGAAAAGCAATTAAATCTGGTCAGTGCTATAGAGGCCCATTTGTTAGTACAAGGGGCCTTGAAAATGGGTTGACATTGTGTAGACTCTCCCAACGCCTTAAAACTAGCAACAAGCTTAAACTGCCATTTTATTTTTTGCTGTTTGACCTTTATTAAATAAATAAAAATGCATTAGTTGGTTATACACCATCATTCTTTATCAATTTGACCAGTGATCATAGTTGCACAGAAACACCCTGGTTTAGAATTTTCTTATCAATTTGAAGCCTTGGACGGATTTGACCATGAATCATTCTGAACCGGTCAAGCAATTTTCACCATCACCTAAAGTGTTCCACAACTCCTGTTGTGTATTGAACTAGTCTTGCTAATTTTAAAAAGAAATATCATCATGGCATAATGGTGTACAGATTGACATAAGAAGAAGAAATGCAGCCAGGCACAAAGGAACGAACACACGCACATTTACGCACTCTGCCGGGTATTGAGTCGGTTTGTCTGCCAGTTAAATGAGAATCAAATTAAATTGACCCTCAGGAGCCCCTTAAATGAGGCAGAGAGCCGCTTGCGGATACAGACCCACTCACTTAATTAGCCAGCGATGCACTTCCATGAATGCAACAGAGACTATCCCAATAAGATTAGCTTTTTCTTTCTAGCAGGTTGATCTGGTGCCGTTCTGGTCCAGTCAGACCAAAGAAACCACAATGCTGTGTTTATTTGTTTCAGATGGAATATAAAAGAAAAATATGAAAAATACATTAACTTTACAGCAGTCACAGCTGTAAAGTTAACCTCAGAGGCAATTTGTAATGCCGGAATAGTTTTTGAAAAGGGCATGGAATTAATTTAAGGTTTAAAAAGAGTTTCCTCACTTTTACTGAAGACAAACCTTTTGAACAATTCCCTTATGTACTCTCCCTTTCCTTCTACCTAGCCTATTCACTGCTTAGCGCTCTCGCTCGGGTTTAGTGGGGTTAGTTGACACAGCAGTCTTTGCAACACACACATAATTACACACACACAACACACACGAGAGGAAGAAGTTGCCCATCTACACCTCCTTTTTGGGGCAGGAGCCAGGAGGAACGATGTTGCCAGAGGCAAATATGGATCCTTGAGCATGAACTGATGCACTGATGGTAGGGATGGGTCAGAATATTCGATTATTCGTTCCCGAGGGTCAAAATCAATTTTAACATTTGGACCATTAACATTTTTTCCCCTTCAAATATAAAGTATTTCACAAGCCATACCTTTGTTTCCCTGGTAACGCCTGAGGGTTTGACTAATACCTGGAATAATCATTACCTTCCCGTAAGGTTCTTATGCAACAGATACGTTGTTCACTTCTCCAGTAAATAGGACGGACCTTAGCTACGATTTAGCTAAAGATTAGAGATATTCTAATCCGCTCAGCTATGAGCCAGAGAGCTAACGTTATGACATTGTACATATTTATAATTCAAACTTTGTCCCAGCCTTTATACAACAGATACTCTAGGGTCTATATCATATAACCACGTTGGCTGATTACAGTTGAATTCATTTTTCACAATTTTCTCGTTTTGAAGACCGAATCACCGCGCCATTCATTTCAATGGGATTGGCGGAGGTCTATACTTTCAACATAAAGTGTACACATCACTTTATCATCACCATGGCTGCCTTTGTGAATGTCGGCTCACATCGAATAATCGATTATTCGTTCATACCACCCACTGATTATTCGACCATGAAAAAGTTGAGTTATTCACATCCCTAACTGATGGTAGGAGGACAGAGATTGTGTCGCTGTAGCCCCGGCATCATACTCCCCCTTCATTCGTAATTTCGATCGATCGTCACATGCGCACATTTTTGTTCTGAATCGCACATGGCCACAACCCATGCACACTTTTATGGATAATGATGCATGATACGCTACAGGCTTGCAAGCTATCTCTACGCCCAGATATATACCGGCTTCTACATAGATATTCTCCACTCTTTAGCATCTTTGCCAACCCCCTCTCTTGCCCAAGGGCCCTTTGTTCACAAATAAACATGGCCAGCCACTGCTCAGCTGTGTGTGTGACTGTGTGTGCGTGTGGGTGTGTGTGGGTGTGTGTGTGTGTGTGTGTGCACGGCACGCGCACCCCCTTGGCTGCACTCCCACATGTGTTATGTATGCACATGCTCTCCATTCGGGTCCCAAAATCACCATGGCTCACAGGGCTTCCCGGGTCTTTGAAGATGGTTGAATTGGTAATAGGCTTATTTTCTCTTCCCTCCAACCGCTGGCTGCATACCCCTCAACCTTATCTAGTTTCTCTTTCCAGCCTCTTCCTTCAGTCGCTCTCTTTCTAATTTGTCCTTTCCGATTCCCTCCTCCTCCCATCTTTGTTCCCCTTTATCACCTCTAGACACCCTCGATTGCAGGCATTGCCATAAACACACACGCATACGCACAGGGCTTAACCACGCTCTCCAATGAGCAGGACTCAAGACACCAGAAGAGTGGGGCCCAGTTAATTTTCAACCATGATACGATATCACTCAACTGTTTTGTTTGGTTTTAAGGATCCCTTGTGTACGTTGGAAAAGGATTATTTCTAAATCTTTAAAGTTCCTTTCTCCAATATAACGCTGGAGCTGGAATTTTAATTTGTTTCCATACAATAGTCAAGGTCATACTACCTGTTCATCAACTGTATTGATTGGATGACTGTCCATTGCTTTACCCGACTGGTGCGTTAAGGTGAAAGCCTTGTTCAATTATCCCCTGTTGAAATCTTAGTCGATTTACTGTCAACACACACCCATGTAAGCAATGAAGTAAATGCTAGCTAAGGTAAAAGCCATGATGCATACCATTAACAGAGCTGCAACGCTTCAACCTCACAACGCATTGAAAGGAAACAACCCCCGGCATTTGTTCTTATCAGCAACACGGCGAGAGGATATTTAGCAGGCGGTCGACCATTCCTGTGAACCACTCATCTGTTTTAGGATTAACCCTGAGGTGGACCGATTTAATAACCGGCCTAATGGTTGGAAAGCCCGGTGCCCTACAACACGAGGGCTCTGTCTGCATTCCTTCAAGCTCTGTGTACACAGCTGCCCCTTCGGCTGAGGCTCACATGTCTTTTGTAACGTCAAACAATATGGTTGTTAGTGCTTTATTAATCTGGGGTCCAGCGGTCCTTCTAGGCTATAGCAGAACTTCTGGGTGGGGGGGGGATGGGGGGGGGGACAATGGCCAGTGTACAGGGTGTTGATTTGAAACCTTACAGCCAGTGAAGTTGGTTTAGGAGTGCTTGCAGTTTGTTTGTTGTGAATACGGGAATTGCACGCGCACAGATCCCTGCCTCCAGCAACATGAATGGGCAAAACAAATATAAAGGTAATAAAAGTGAGGTTACAGTTGAGATTTGAGCTCATCTGGCCCAGACTTTAGATATACAGTAAGTCTCATTGTGAGACATAATGCGATATCGATATCAATCGTAGAATGATCTGTTTCAGTAAAGTTCATAGACTAAATTTCTTAGTCTATTTATTTACCACATGAGGATGTTGTAGGATGTATAATATTAAATACATCGGCATTAAATGATGTATTAATTTTAAGATCTATCGAGTTGAAATCCACTTAATTTTAGAGTCTTCACTCATGCACGACTACACAAAGCAAAAACTTGTACACTTATAACTGTAAATATTGGGATTACAGCCATGTTTTGAAAAACATTAGTAGCACCAGTAACCCATTGGGGATAGGGGGACATGGGGCGTCATCTGCTTCCTGTTAAGAAGGGTGGCACACGGTGGCCCAGGCCTCTCAGGTTTCCCAGCCAGGCATTCCTCCTCCTCCTCCCCGGAGCTGTGAAAACCTCAGAACATTTCCAAAAACAAACACCCGACATGCACCAGGGAGTGCGTGTGTGTGTGTTGTGGGGGAGGTTCTAGACCACAGCTAATCAGGTGTTGGACTTGTCTTCATCCGTGTCAAATCACGTCTTCCCTGTATTTGGCCCAAGGTTCAATTCAATGTAACTCCTTTTTTTGGATCCATTCCACCATGCTTTAGTTTTGATACATTCATAAAAATTTCCTCTCCTCTCTTGTTCTATGTGTTGTGAGAATGAGCCCAGTGCTCCACTTCTACAAATCTACAAATCGCGGATCCTTAGAAGAATAGTATCTGCTATGCGTAAAGTATATTTGTTTTGCAGGATGTACAGTCAGGGTGATGCACCAGTTTTAGTTGAGAGGACAGGCTATGGCTTGGCCTTGGTTTTTAATCACCCTGTTTGGCCTTGAAGTTGGCGTGGACTTCAAGGTCGCCCTCTCCTCTCGCGGAACATCAAAATCTTTTGGATGCGCAACAGCCAATAAATTGTTATATGAACCCGCATGTGTGGGACATGATGATGTCATTATTGGTCAACACTGGCTCATGCAGTTCACCCACAGCAATTAAAATTTGGGTTTAACAAACTCAATGTGGAAGAGGTTTTTAAACATATTTTTAACTTGCGGGGTTAACTTGGGGTTTATTCCTAAACAACTTCCTTGCCATGTTTAGGGAGCCATTGGGGCATTGTGGTATCCTTGAAATAGGGAACGGTGTTGTCATGACGTTCCGTAGGTTGGCTTGATGAAGTGCATTGTGGGTACAGTTCACTGTTTTGGAATATGTCAACGGGAGGGACATGGAACAGTGAGTAGCCATGGCGCTCAGTCCTCTTACGGTAATGGGTAGGCATGTAGGTACACACCTTTTGTGTTATACTGCAGTGTATGTGTGCACTTGCAACGTCTATTTTTCTCAGTATTCCTTTTTTTTAAGGGCACATTCTGGGGTGTGTTGAAGTTGAGGTCACACCAGTGCTCACCTGGCTTTAAATATGATTTTATACACCCTTTAAATCTAACAGTGAATTGTAGCAGTCCCTCTACCATTTTGCGTACGAAACAAGACATTAATGTATGGACTTTTCTGCTGTAAGGCTGAACTGAGAAGCGACTATGGTATCAATTGTAGTCATAACTGCTGCGTTCATAGCCTCGGTAATAAACCTTAATCCTAGGTGACTCCTATGGACTAGTACTGTTCATGGTATTATTCCGCCATTGATGATGAACTCTAAAAACACGATTCAAATGCATAGGAAACTTGAATTAATGTATTCAACAATAGCTCGCTTATGAGACGTGAATTAGGATAACCTGGATGGAAAGAATCTACAATATATATTTTAAGTGTAACTGCTGATGTATTCAATGAACACTTTAAGCTAAATGTGAGTTTCTATCTGTCCTTTTCTACAGAGGATTTTCAGCTCCTTTGTGTACACCGAGAAGACATCAAATGGAGAGACAGAAGTGCAGCAGGTGAGTTTGAATTTGTGCTGGTGTGTGTGTGTGTGTGTGTGTGTGTGTGTGTGTGTGTGTGTGTGTGTGTGTGTGTGTGTGTGGTGTGTGTGTGTGTGTGTGTGTGTGTGTGTGTGTGTGTGTGTGTGTGTGTGTGTGTGTGTGTGTGTGTGTGTCCTAATGTAGTGGTCATGTGAGTTGCAATGGACCCAGAACACCTATACCCTGCGCATCCATCTACAGAAATAAAGGAGGTTTATTGCACTTCTGCAACTGCGGTCTCGTTAGCTTTGAAGTTTGTTTTTCTGATCTTCTGTATATCTGGCCTTCACTGTCTCTCTTTCATGTAGCAGAGGCAGCAGCAGGGAAGATTGGAACTGGAAATATTTTTATTCTTGTGTGACTGGTGCGGAGAGAGACTATTTCTAATTTGTAACAGTCAGAGATGTTAGAATATCAATGAGAATACGTTGGTCAGTAAACAGATTTTAAGGCTCATTTTATGAACCTTTGGTTTTGTGTGTGTGTGTTTGTGTGTGGAAGTTGAAAGGTTGGTATTTTGGTGTACAGCCACCAGCAAGAACTGGCAAGTCGGTTTTTCTATGTCTGTATACGTTTGTGTGTCCATCTCAGTTTCTATGTTTGTCATATTTTGCCCTACATCTATTTGCAATCTAGTTCCAGCTGTATAGCTCAGCAGTGATTTATTGGGCAGCGGTTATTGGGCTCAGCCACAACTGACACATCCACCAGCCAGCACCCCCAACTCCCCATCCACCTCTACCTCCACCCCTAGACCAACCGCCACATCAAGCCTCAAATATCCCTACAACAGAGATTTGCACACGGTTGCTCATGCATTACTAAAACACTTCATCACCTAGCCTGCGGCAACAACAGAGAGCGTTCGGCTTGATAATAAATCCAAATCCAATTTTCCACTCCGTGGAGAAAAACGAATAAAAAGCCATGCTTAAAAATATTTTCTTGTCTCTCAGTAGAAAGAGGCGTCACAGGTCTGCCACTGATCATGTGGCCATAGTCTCCGTCCGGACATTAAGTCTCTCCTATTCAACGTTGACTTCCCTGCCCAATTAACTGTATCCCACTTCCCAAAGCCATGGGAGAGGCTGGCAACAGTAAAAGCCATGCTGGCCAGCCCCTGTCCCCACTGTCCCTCCGGGTCGTTATTTTCCTTCCATCATGTTTGTTCCTTCACCTCTTTCTAGATTAGATGTATATACACTAGTATGCCTTCCTCTTTTGCTTCGCTCAGTCTCATGCCCATTGTCCTATGTGATGGGTGACCAGCCTGGCCATCCTTCCAAACATCTTTTGGTCCCAGCTTTTCATGCAGTTTCTGTCGACTCCTACAATGCTCCAGTCATGAGTGGCTTGCTCTCTGCTGGATTCTTTGTGAGCTTGGAGAACAACTTACTGGATGTCTTATCCACAATCGGGGAGCTGGGCTTGTTTGAGGAGCCTACTCAGACACAGATTAGATAGTGATCTGATGGGAACGAGAAGGAAGCAACCTTATGGTCATGCAGGCTGCGTTAAGTGTCTCTGCTAGAGATGCATTCCTCTGTGATACACAAACACCACAAATGTTATGTTTTGGGTTCTCCCTATGTTTCTCCCTCGACAACATGTTGCATAACTCAGGCCATGCGGGTTATAAAAAAGAATGAGGAAATGTAACTATTGAAATATCCCCATCACATATGAATGATTCAAAGCAGGATCTTTACCCCACTGTTTAACTGGTGAATATTGGACTATTGTATTGTATTTTGAATACTATTTAAATGTGATTTGAATGTAATAAGACAAGATATACTTTTTGAACCCCAGTTAGGAAACAAGGACAGGCCAGCCTACTGAGTCTACATGGGGGCTCCATCAAAGTAGTCACCATCTTCAGAGTACACACACACACACACACACACACACACACACACACACACACACACACACACACACACACACACACACACACACACACACACACACACACACACACACACACACACACACACACACACACACACACACACACACACGGGCCTCTCTTTGAATGTGGTCTGCAGTTGGCAAGCTGCTCTGAGGCCTTCCTCTGCACTCCAAGACACCAGGAGACACCCGCTTCAAATTAGTTCCCCAGCCCTGGTTGGCTAGAGCCAGAGGCCTTGTGGCTGTAGCCAGCATGCCTGCCTGGGCCATGGGAGCCATGTGGGTGCGAGAGAGGGAAGGAGAGTGCCCTGTCCTTAGGAGAGTGAGATTAATTTGTGGGGAGAGGCTTCCAATAGGTGGCTTTGGCTGTGCCCTAGCAGTCTCTGTAACCTTAGCTGCAACTGGCTTCTCTTGAGCCAATCTGGCAACAACTTTGGTACTGGGAACCTTGCATGCATACTTTTTTCTGTTCTTGCACGGTGCATCTGGCAGTGACTTCTTAGCTAAACACTGGCCCGATTTACTTCGTCATAGTGTGTGTGTGTGTGTGTGTGTCCTATAATTTTACAACATGAATATGCTAGTTAGCCTGTGTGTGTGTGTGTGTGTGTGTGTGTGTGTGTGTGTGTGTGTGTGTGTGTGTGTGTGTGTGTGTGTGTGTGTGTGTGTGTGTGTGTGTGTGTGTGTGTGTGTGTGGGGGGGGGTTCATGTTTTTTGTGTGTGCAGTAATAATAATTCTGGGCTATGCCTCGGGACCCTATTAAAACCTAATAGAAATAGCGTCTGGCATATTAGTTCTACAGGGCCAGGCTGTCAGCAGGTCATGCTGCATTTCCCTTGTCCTGGTCTATTGAAGCACCCCACTTATCACAGGCAGCCGTAATTGTAGGACGTGAACAATGGGGGTCCAGTTACTCCAAAAGAAGGCCTCCCATACAACCCTCTTTCCCTACGCTATTAAGAGCAAGCCCAAGTGGTGCAATATCAGACACACCTTAGATTATATCGGTGTGCGTACCATTCTGTGTTTACGTTTACGTTTACTCATTAGAAAGCGAAAGCCTCACAGAGGTTTGGAGCTGTGGGTTTGTTTCCTCCCCAGACAGTTTAATAGTAATTGATTCATTCATGCCATTGCATGGAATAAAGGGCTACGAAATGGTCTAACCGGTTCCTCAACATGGTGTGTGTGTGTGTGTGTGTGTGTGTGTGTGTGTGTGTGTGTGTGTGCGCGTGCGCGCCTTAGCCAGATTGCCCAACCTAATTTTGGCATGTCAACAGGGTCACAATGTTAGCATGAGTTTTTCTAAAAGGTTACACGAATTAAATGGATCAAGTAGAACATGGTACTGCTTTCGTTTTCGTGTTTATACAGGTCAAAGGTTAGCGATAGGATTTGGATTGTACTTGGTAAATGATATGCAGATGCAACCAGGAAATACAAAATGTTCAATCATTTGTTCTGAGAATATAAAGCAGAGGAAGAAGAACAGATTTGTCCAGCTGTTATCTTGGGTGGCAAGAGTTATATTTCCACAGCTGTCCACCAGACGATGTAAAATGAATCTATTCAGGCTGTATGGAAGTGGATTCTTTTGTTTAGCTAGTATGCTATCCTCGGTCAAGGAAGACGCTTGTCTTGTGTTTTGTGGCTCCATCTCCCTGGATACAGAGCGCTGCAGCAGGAACCTGTTGAAGCGACCCCGCTGGTGCGCCAGCTTTGATGTTCCCCAGGGGGGCTTCGCTGCACTGGTTATTAGTCACCCTCCCCCTTACCTAGTCTCAAATGCCTGGGTGGGTGGGTGGGTGGGTGGGTGTGTGTGGTGTGTGGTGTGTGTGTGTGTGTGTGTGTGTGTGTGTGTGTGTGTGTGTGTGTGTGTGTGTGTGTGTGTGTGTGTGTGTGTGGTGTGTGTGTGTGTGTGTGTGTGTGTGTGTGCGTGCGTGCGTGCGACGTGCGTGCGTGCCACTTCAAACAAGGCCTCCCAAGAGAGGGCATTGAGACAGGGTTAGATAGAGTGATAGGAAGAGAGACCAGGAGAATGTAAGTGTATTTTTACCAAAGGCCTGGGCAGGGCCCCCCCCCCCCCCCAAAGTGAACCCTGATTAAACCAGCTCCAGTGTCTTCCACGTTTTTTTCTCATCCCTGCTCCCCTTCCATTTTTAAATACAAATACATCAAACACCCTAAACAATCCACAGTAATGTGCTTTATATATCTGCCAAAACCGGTCGCCATGCACATTGTCAAAACCACCACATACTAAATATGGTCAAAAAAGATCTTTCAACTTTTACTTATTTCAATGCCAAACAAAGAATATCGATTTTAGCTCTTGAAAGCAGCTTATTATTCTCCTAAATTAGTCTTCTTGCTGTGTGTTTGCTTCTTTTTTCATCCATACTAGTTTGAGCAGGGCATCAAGAGTCTTACTAGTTATAGTAAGTCATGGATGATTAAAAAAAAAAAGAAGACATTTGAATGTGTTTCCAGACATCGGTGCAGAGCCATTTTGTCGCTGTGCGTGTCTGGCTAGCATGTGTGTGCCGGATACAGACAAACAGGGCAGCATTTCAAATGTGTGCATCTCCTGTGTTTGCAGCTCGCCAAGAAGATCCGGGAGAAGTTCAACCGCTACTTGGACGTAGTGAACAGGAACAAGCAGGTGGTGGAGGCGTCGTACACGGCCCACCTCACCTCCCCGCTCACCGCCATCCAGGATTGCTGCTCCATCCCAGCCTCCATGATGGAGTAAGTCTGTCTGTCTATGGCTGCCTACATGCTATGTTGTAAACATCTCCTCTACTCTTGGAGAGACACACACACACACACACACACACACACACACACACACACACACACACACACACACACACACACACACACACACACACACACACACACACACACACACACACACACACACACACACACACACACTACATTATATCACATTCATCAACATTAAATCGTTTATATTATCTTTTAAATAAATTGGTTGTTCCATTAGCTCAGCTGTCAAACATTTCCCCATGATATAAAATACAATTTAAATAATACAGTTTTGAGAATAAGCTAGCCGCGCGCGACATCTTCGACTTCACCTACCTAGAGACCCACGTGCAGACCTCCCACCAGACCCTCTTCCACATAACCCCCCTCCAAGACGCGCTACGGTGCCTTGCCATTGGGTCCCCCCCAGCAGGAGACTAAACATCTGTGAAATGTGGGTCGTATGGTGCCAGAATGTAAACCCTCCTTGGCACGACGGAGGGAGGAAGGGAGGGAGAGAGACTTTAAATCATAATCTACACAGCAGCAGCTGTACCGCCGCCACCGCCACCCCCAGCCCTGACTCAGTCCCTCGTCTTATCTCCAGCACTGCTTTGATGTGACTTTCAGTTCTGTGACTTTGATGACGGCTGCATTCGTTCATTCGTTATTATTTTATTTTTTTTCCTGAAGTATTCGCAGGTTACAAGGTCAGATTGTCACACGTGCGTGCACGGATTAGCGCAGGGCCACAGCTGTTAAACTGATGCATTATGTGAACATGGACACACACATGTGAACACACGCACACACGCGCACACGACACAAGAATTGATGGTCGTTTCTATTCATCAACTAGTGTCAGGTCCGGAGTAGTATAGAACACCCACATACAAACGGAGTGAGTGTGGTTACATAGAGGACAAAGGAGGGAATAAAGCTTGATCAGATGGTTCTGATAAGAACCCTTTTCCCAACTCTCTTATCATCTTAGCTGGTTTGAGAAGATATTATGGGCATTCTAAAAAACAACTTGACCTGCTATTCTCCAGGCCCGGTCCATCAGCAGGAAAAGGATAGGAAAAAGTTCCCAGCTTATGTTCAGATTGATCAAGCAAATCTGACACCTTAATTACTTTAATACTTTAGAAGCGTGTTCATATGATCCAATCTCTGCTCTGGAGTGCTGTGTTGATACAAAGTCTCACAGGAATTTATATACCATCTATTTATGACCCACCACCCTAACCCCCCAGCCTTCCCAAAAAGTGGTGTATCCCTCCTTCTGGGGATGGTTAGGAGTTCAATGACTTCCTTAATGGATATACATGGTAGTAGTATTACAAGGGGCAAATGCGCACCTCAAAAAGACCCAGTCCCACTTTCAGGTGGCAATACCGTGACCCTACTGTACAGAGAGTGTCTGCTTGGGTGGCACACATCCAGAAAGATCCCCCCCCTGTGCTGTATGGGAGGCGCACTCATCAGCAACTTCTCTAGGGGTCCCTGGCTGGTCATTCAGTGTGTGGTGAGGGGTTGGGTGGGCAGTCTGGAGGGGTCAAGTGGTTCACGGAAGATCAGTTAGTTCACAACCCGCTGCTGGTAGGCTTTAATCACATGGCCTCTTACATCTTACACCTCATGTAAGGTGTCTATGCGTTTGTTGCCATGTACATTTAGAAGAATGTTAGGGGGGGGCGTGATCTTCAGTCTAGCCACAAGTGTGTGTGTTTGTGTGCATGGCTGGGCCAGACGCCAGTTTCTGAGTTGTGGAGTAGCGGGACGGGGGCTGTCGGCGGAGTGTAGTTTTATGCTGGGTGTCTGGCAGGGTGGGTAATGAACACGGGACACTCACACACACATTCACAGTCATTTGAGACTAGGTAAGGGGGAGGGTGACTAATAAACAGTGAGATTTGAACGTGTCATCATCGGTGATCCACGGAGCACTCCTTTCCGTCACTCATGCTAACGTGCACATTGTGTTCCGAGCTGACCATTAAAAACGTCACTGGTGATTGATAGTCCATTGAAGTGGTCGCACGCATTCTAATAATGGGAGGGCAGGAAAGCCCTGTGCCTACGCGGTAGTGCCAGAAATCTGAAGTTGTTGTGATGTTATAATTTTGGGAATCATATATTCAAGTGAATTAAATTTGTGATCTTGATCTATATCCGAGATTAACACAAAGTTGTTAGCTGTTAGCATTAGCTTCGGTAGCGTTTTCTGAGGCTGTTACTCCGTTACTTGGTGACATTTTAAATTACGTGAAATATAAAACCGTATGGAAAAACCCTGAAACAACTAGATATCTGCTCAGACATATTAGACTTCTCTCTGCATTTTACAGTGCGCTCAGTGTTCTGACACTGAGTCAGCTCTCAGAACATATTTCTGCATTTCAGCCAACATCACAAAGTATGTCCATCTTTTTGAGTGACATCTACATCGTAAACTGTGATAGTAAACATTGTGGCATAGTTTCTAGTTCTGAGTCACTTGTACTTGTACTTGACAAGGTTAGCTATGCTAGCTATTTGGTAGCATGCAGCAATGGGTGAATGCAGGTTAGTTCTGGTATGCGGCTATACCACAGTCGTAGAGGTCATTGGGTTATTTTAGTGCTGTTTATGGGAGCAGCTCAGTTTAATTCTATTTGCCAATCTTGTCCATTGAATTTATAGGAGCCTAACAGATTTAAATGTTGTAGCTGTTTTGTTCAGTGAGGTTCAGCACTCAAGGCAGTTTCTTGATAACTACAGTGCACTAGCACAGACTAGAACCAACTCAAGACTCCCAGTCTTCTACTACTACACACTCAGAGGGGCTAAAACTAAACAAATTGTTTGCCAGCCCACTTGCTAGCCCACTAGCAAGCCCCTGCTATGTAATTGTACCTTCTGGGCTTGCTAAAAAGTCTTATGGCTTCCACATGGATTCCACTGCCACTATACATGTCTTAGCCAAATACTGTCCACCATTAAAAGGGTCAGCTCAGTCATGGGTGACATACACAAAATGACATTGAAACATAACAAAAAACATGAGGTAGACCTGCCTTTTTCTTTTCTGGGTTTTCACAGGTATTTCATTATGTCTATCCATTCCAGTATCATTTGACCATGATGAACAGAAAAGCATTATTTGCAAGCATTATTAATCAGATCTTTTGTGAAAGTCCCGCGTATCCGTCAAGGTAGTGGATTGGGTTTATCCGTCTAATTACTGCAAGGAGAGCTTGCGCCGCCTCTGGGCAAGTATGCTAATCATGAGACATGGGTTCCTACTTTACATTATTCATATGCATATTCAACAGATGCATTATTTAAATACCCTTGTAGTGGGAGAGAAAGCGATATCGGGGTACCTTTTATAGTGTGTGTGTGTATGTGTGTTTGTGTCTGTGCGTGTGTGTGTGTGTGTGTGTGTTGGGGCCTATCTTTCACGTCGACTCATTTTTCTTACCCTCATTACAAATCAAAATATATGCTGAAGGGTGCTCTACCTTTCCCTCCTCTCCTTTTATTCACTCTTGCTCTTGGGCTATTGCTCTGGATCTCACTCTCTTTTGCGCTTGCTTGTCACTGGCTCGCTGTCTAAAGATTCTAAGGAGCTTTTTTGTCATTGAAGTAAAATAACCTACAACATAATATCCAAAATAATAGTAATTTATCAATAGTAATAATTTAATAAACATTACAAAAATAACATTTTCTAAAATGCACTATAATACAAATTTAATTGTGTGTATATAGTTAACAGCGATAATATAACATAACTTATATAAATAAATAGGGTTGAGGTAATTAAACCATTCAATGGGACTAGGCCATACTGATTTGTCTCTCTCGCTCTCCCTCCCTCCCTCCTTCCCTCCCTCCCACCTCCCTCCCTCCCCCCCTCCCTTTTGTATCTCCACATGTCTCGATCTCTCTGGGTCTCTCTTGCTAACGCTGACTCTGTTATCATTTTTTCTGGGGGTATTATTTGATGGTGGACACAAAGGGCTTGCAAATGTATCTGCATGCATACAAGCACTAAGACAAACACCATTAACGGCTAACATGAGCAGGTGCACACACTGCACTTCCATTTTTCCATGTACGCTATGTAAAGTCAGTTGAAGGAGAATCGTAATGATTTAGGCCTTATGGGAATTTATAAAGACTGTGATGTTCAAAAGCAGCCTGCACATCAGAGCAGCTGTCAATCACTCCTGGCGAGGAAGAGGGAGATGGCGAGAGAGGGGTGTGTGTGTGTGTGTGTGTGTGTGTGTGTGTGTGTGTGTGTGTGTGTGTGTGTGTGTGTGTGTGTGAGTGTGAGAGATCAAAAGCAGCGATTTGGAGGGAGAGACAGGGAGGGATAGAGTGCTGATGGACTCGTGAAGAGGAGGTGGATCAAAGTCTTGGTTGGGGGTGGGGTGGAGGGGAGATGTGCTGTGGTCAATACCCCCTCCCCTGCAGTCAGCTCTCTGTTCCACAGAACATTTTGCAGACACACGTCCGATGTTTTAAAATGACTCAACCCAGTCCTGGGCTTCTTGTCAATTGTTCAATTCGAATCTAGTTCAATGTGTGTTACAATAGGTGTAAATCTTCTAAATGTTGTGCTCTGTCAACCCCTGTTAGAAATTAATTTCATATTAAATGCACTCCATGTTTAATTCATTCCATATTAAGTTAATTCGGTCACTGTAAAACTAGACAATGAGAATGAGCTTGTTGTACAAGCCTGCTGCATTCAATAAAAATAAATATGTCTGTCTAATTAAGTGTATATATATATATATATACACACACACACACACACACACACACACACACACACACACACACACACACACACACACACACACACACACACACACACACACACACACACACATTTGTATGTGTGTATATATATATTAGTGCTGTCAAGCGATTAAAATATTAAATCGCGATTATTTGCATTAATGTAATAGGTAACTCGCGATTATAATTTTTTCTAAATATCTCTTGATGCCGTGCTGCTAGCCTTTTAGTGAGATCAGAGAGTGTTGAGAAGGAAATAAGAGAAAGAAGAGTGCCTCGCAGTGAATTCAACCCGGTCCACTTGACATCGGGTAGGTGCATGCAGCATGACAGTGGTAGGCCTACCGTAAAACTTCAATAGCCCAGGCTTTTATTTGTTTCAATCACTGAACTTTTGAGCAAAACTCTTGCTCAGCAAAGATGGGAAATAGTGTAGCATTTATTAAACCAGTATGAATATTCCTACCGTACGTAGGCCTATACACATTACCAGGCTATCGAATAACACACACACACACACACACACACACACACACACACACACACACACACACACACACACACACACACACACACACACACACACACACACACACACACACACACACACACACACACACACGCACACACAGGCACACAGGCGGAGTGGTAATCGGGAGAATTCCCGGTCTGCTGTTAACGTTTCGGGGCTGTCGGGCTGATTACTGCAGGATAACAATATTGTGTTTATAAAAGTTCCTTGCAGTTCAACATCGCAACCAAGTCGATTTTGTCTAGAGGGGAGTAACTGAGCGGCCCCTTCCGAAGTGGTACAGCCCAGGTGGGCCTTGAACTGCGATTGGTCAGAAAGACGTAACAGCTAATGACAACATTGAACATTCGTGCAGGCTCGAACAGAGTGTGTTTCCGGTGTAGATCCGGTATGGTGTTGTAGTTTTTCTAACGTGACTGGTTGTTGCTGGACAGCAGGTGAAAAAACTACAACGTTTGCCAAGCCAAAAGACCGTTAATCGCGTGATAAAAAATATTAACGCCGTTAATAACGAGTTAAACTGACAGCACTTATATATGTGTCTGTCTGTCTGTCTGTCTGTCTGTCTGTCTGTCTGTCTGTCTGTCTGTCTGTCTGTCTGTCTGTCTGTCTGTCTGTCTGTCTGTCTGTCTGTCTGTCTGTCTGTCTGTCTGTCTGTCTGTCTATTTTTCGATAGAATGCAGCATGGTTAAATCATTTAATGGAGCTTCTTGCTTTATTTGTCCTGGAACACAAATGTATGTATTTATTATTTTACAGAAACAATATATAATTTAGCCAGAGTAAATACAAGGCAAATTTATATCTGTTATCCCTGTATGTATGTATGTATGTATGTATGTATGTATGTATGTATGTATGTATGTATGTATGTATGTATGTATGTATGTATGTATGTATGTATGTATGTATGTATGTATGTATGTATGTATGTATGTATGTATGTATGTATGTATGTATGTATGTATGTATGTATGTATGTATGTTCTTTACGTATGGGAACAATGTAACAGACCTATATTCCTATATTCCAACTTTGATTTTTTTAAATGTTGCAAAGTAAATCGGCGTAGAGCTGTTGACGGCCATGGTGTACGTATGGTTTGTGACTGTGAGCTATAAATGGTATGTGTTCTCCTTATGTGTCCAGCTTTGATGGCAACTTCAACACAAACGTTTCTAAGACCATCTGCTGTGACCGGCTATCTCCCACCGTCAACAGCAGAGCCTTCAACCCTGGCCGAGATCCTCAACTCAGGTACAACACACACACACACACACACACACACACACACACACACACAACACACACACCACACACACAACACACACACACACACACACAGTGGTAATCGGAGAGTCGGGAGAATTCCCGGTTGGGCCGTTAATGTTTCGGGGCTGATTACTGCGGGATAACAATATTGCGTTTATAAAAGTTCCTTGCAGCGCCGTCCGACAGCCTGAGCTGTGCACCCGCAGCCTCTCACTCACTCAACAGACGCAACACTCACAAACTGTCAACATCGCAACCAGTTCGATTTTGTCTAGAGGGGAGTAACTGAGCGTGGCCCCTCCCGAAATGGTACAGCCCAGGTCGGCCTCAATTTGTTGCCATACCAACCTCATTTTATTTGATTGTTTTATTTGGAGAAGTTGGAAATATATTAATTAGCGCTGTAAGATAGTTTAAAGGCAAAGCCAGTTGAAGTGAAGTGGAAATATTGAGCTGTGCAAGTACACTACACCCTCTTCGGGCAGCCTATTGGACAAGACATGCACCAGGCAGAAATGACACAAGCCTGTATAACCAAAATTTCCAATTTCCCCGTTAATTTTTTTTTTTAAGTTACAGTTTGCACATTTAATATTAAAAGAATAATTAAAGGGATATATATATATATTTTTAAAGGTATTTTTTTGGCCACGCCATGACCTGTGGTAGGAGGGGCAGAGGGGCATTAATCACCGCTTGAAGGGGGCAACGGCCCCCAAATGCCCCACCTTAGCGCCGACACTGTATTTACCATATCTCGCTCCAAGAGACTTGCCCCCCCCAACCCATGTCAAGTTGTGTTCAGGTGTGTCTGTTCTGACAGGTGTTTGTTTTATGTCCAATTGTGGGCAGCCATCAGTCTCCTCAGTCTAGCCTGCATACACCCCCGCCCCGTTGTGCCCATCTCTCCCTTTGCCCACATCAAACACACACTCTGGCGTTGTGAGTCGGCACGGTAGCTTAGAGCTGTTGCCAGCGCTAGCCCCTAGCTCTGAGCCATCTGCAGAATCAATCGCTGTGGCAGGCCCCATCGGGGAGTGTTTGATGTCTCTCCTCGGGTCCCCTGCGAGGTACTCATCCAAGGCTTCAGGTACCGTAGGAGAAGGCGTGCAGACACACCGTCTCTGTTGTTTTTCCAGACTGCGTTGCTTTTTGTGGTGGACCAGGTATGTTTGAGGTGGGTTATTTCGGAAGGAAAATAAACCAGCACGTTTTTCCCAATGATGTGGAATAATGCCTGTTCTCTATTTCTCTATTTCTGTCTTTCACATTCTAGACTAAACACACACTACTTCACTGCCGTCACTGTGGGTATGATGAGTTGACGTCAAGTGGGTGTAGTCCGAGAACATGAAGGCCTAATATTCATTGATACAGCATAAATAATGGTAAAACTTAACGGCAACATGAAAATAAAAACATAATTGATCTTATGTGACAAAATAAACCTTAAATGATGTGCTATTAAAGGTATGTTATAAAGAAATAACGGGGGGGGGGGGCTACTTTGATTGACCCCAAAGTATGTTTGGCTGAGCAGTTGGCTGTTTTTGTTTGATTGGCCGTTCCGTCTCACTTGTTTCTTGATCTCCTTCCCACTCATCAGTCGAACAAGTCCTCCCAGCTCCTCTCCACCTCCTCATCCCATATTCCCTCCACCGCCTGATTGTCTAAATTTAACCTTATTGCCCCAGAGACGTGTTTATTGTTAACTACCAGTTTCCAAAGGAACTTGTGTGTGATGTGTGTGTGTGTATCTTTTAGACCCACACCTGTGTCTGTCTAAAAGCCTTATTATCAATCATGGTTGTGAATATTCATGGCCCGTGTGAAGTTTCAATCGAATGTTCTGGCAGAGCTGCCTCACGCCCGTGTCAACTTAATGTATAACGGAGTGTATGTGCGAGCTACCCACCTAAGTCTATCTCGAGCGTTCAGCAGATAAACCAGTGTGTGTATACAAAGGGCCTCTTTTGCTTGTCATCACAGCCCGAGTGGGTATCCTGTTTACTAGTTAGTTGGTGGAGACGGACCAGGTGATGTTTACGGGTTGATGTATGGCGCGTCAGCCTAGCGTGCTAAGGCGCGATGAACTTCTCCCTTCGCAATCCATTTTGAGTTGTAAACGATCTTGATGATGTTTAGAGTTTAAGGAACCATTCGATCCTGGAGTTCTGGGTATCGAGTGTCTCTTTTCTCACGTTTGTTCTACCCGTTTTCTTCTTCATTATTTATTTGTATTTCGTTCAAGACCAAATCTCAATATCGCACAGAAAATTCACAGATGGATGTAAAACAGTTGTTAGCTTCAATGGTCAGTTTGGTGGTCTTTGCATTCAAATAAAAGATATTCCCTGTAATAAGGAGAAGTAAACCCATAAGATTACAAGCCATGCCCTGCCCTTTTGGGCTTCAAAAGTCCATTTCCTGTCATTATCAAAAAGCCCATTACTGAAAGGAGGATGGTTTGGATGTGCCTTCTGATCTTGTGATAGTCGACCCTCGGTCTCTCTTGAAGCATATAGGCGTGATCAAGACTTGCTCAGTGTGTTGCTTTTGTGTTTTAAAGTGCAGGAGGCTCTTTACATTGACCTATAATCACAAAGTTAAAATAATTTTATAGTCGTAATGCACTGATCTGTGTCTTCATATTCCCATATCCACCCGCATGCTGCTACTTAATCTCTACCATCTGGCTGTGTTTGTGAGGCTCTAAGCAAACAGGAAGCGGCCGGCTGTATGACCTGCTGTGTTCAATATCCATACTTCACGGATTTGTTCCAATTAAAGATCGGGCGAAAATAAGTGTACTGAAAGAACCTGAGATGGTGTTACTCAAATGGTCCAACGCGTGAGTATGGATCGATGTATACCTTTCGTACTCAACAAAAGCCATATTAAGCTAAGTAGAGGAAGAAGCGGAGAGCAGGTTGAGGCCAATTCGGTGGCATTTTCCACATAGCCTGCAATAATGGAGTCATTTGTAGCTATTATAGCTTTTTATAGCTGCTAGATGTAAGGTTCACGTTCAAAGCGGGATGTTTATGGCGGGTGACGAGCCGATTCGTGTGGACCGCCTGATACGCAAACGATGACGTCATCACCCCCCGCCCCC
>OLKM01000419.1:0-10000 GCA_900291075.1 Melanogrammus aeglefinus
GAGAGAAGTGGGTGAGGGTGTTATGGTGGAGAGGGGGAGAGGGTGTTATGGGAGAGAGAGGGAGGGTGTTATTGGGGAGAGAGGAGGGGGGGGAGGGTGGTTATGGGGTGAGAGAGGGGGTGGGGGAGAGGGTGCTCCCGGTTTGCTTTGGGGCACAAAGACGTGTGGCAGGCTAGTGTCAACGCTCCTAATCCCCACGAGACCCCCCAGCTCTGACTCACCAGGGCCGGCCTCTCCCCCCTCTAATAATAATAATAATAATACACCAGTAGCCCTGGATACCAATAGAGCTACGCTGTGCAACAATGTGCAGAAGTTGTGTCAACATTAACAAACTACATTCTGTTGACCTCCTTACCTCTCTCTCTCTCTCTCGCGTTTAGGCTTCATTATCAGTAGAGGATACTGAAGAGATAAGAGTGAGTGGCTGTGTTATTAACCTGGAGCGACAGACAGACAGACAGACAGACAGACAGACAGACAGACAGACAGACAGACAGACAGACAGACAGACAGACAGACAGAGCGACAGACAGACAGACAGACAGACAGACAGACAGACAGACAGACAGACAGACAGACAGACAGACAGACAGACAGACAGACAGACAGACAGACAGACAGACAGACAGACAGACAGACAGACAGACAGACAGACAGACAGACAGACAGACAGACAGAGACAAGACAGACAGACCACAGACAGACAGACGACAGACAAGACACGACAGACAGACAGACGAGACAGACAGACAGACAGAAGACAGACAGTTACGACAGACAGACAGAACAGAGAGACAGACGGGACAGACAGACAGACAGACAGACAGACAGACAGACAGACAGACAGAGCAGACAGACAGACAGACAGGACGACAGACAGACAGACAGACCAGAGACCAGACAGACAGAGACAGACAGACAGACAGACGACAGAAGACAGACAGACAGGACAGACAGACAGACAGACGACAGACAGAAAGACAGACAGACAGCGACAGACAGACAGACCAGAGACAGACAGACAGACAGACAGACAGACAGACGGACAGACAGACCAGACAGGACAGACAGACAGACAGACAGACAGACAGCACAGACACACAGACAGACAGACGACAGACAGACAGACAGAAAAGACAGACAGACAAGACAGACAGACAGACAGACAGACAGACAGACGACAGCAGGACAGACATGACGACAGACAGACAGACAGACAGAGAACAGACATAGACAGACAGACGAGACAGACAGACAAGACAGACAGACAGGAGCAGACAGACGCAGACAGACAGACAGACAGAACAGACAGACAGACAGAGCAGACAGACAGGACAGACAAGACAGGACACAGATCAGCAGACAAGACAGACGACAGACAGAGCGACAGACAGAACAGACAGACACGACAACAACAGACAGACAGACAGACAGACAGACAGACACATAACCTCCCAGCAGTCAGATTTGTCGTGAAAGGGGACGGGGAACCTTGTCCAACGCAGATTTAACCACAAGCATCTTAGAACCTCATCCAGCAACCTTCACAACATCAACACACACACACACAGCTGTACAACTCATCACCTGTGTTACCTGCCAGGGGTTAGGCAGTCTCTCTCTCTCTCTCTCTCTCTCTCTCTCTCTCTCTCTCTCTCTCTCTCTCTCTCTCTCTCTCTCTCTCTCTCGAGCAAGTTGGGGCAGTGACATCCTTCACATGGACTAATGTACTAATAAACTAATTACACGGGCAACCAGGGAAACGGGGTAACCATTGCTGCCAGTGTTGCTATGGTTTCTTGGGTCACTAGCACTAACAAGGTTTCTGCTGATACCATGGTTACTAGGACCACTATGGTATGCTAGGAAACCTCTGGGTACCAGGGCTACTCTGGTTACCCAGGTTAGTAGCTGACTTGTCCTGACTGACTGACTCATCCCTCTGCTGCTGCATGACAACGGGGCTAAACACCTTGCCTCTTAAGGGCAACACTTCCCCTCTGGCTCAGCATCTTACGGGGGGGAGGGGGATTCAACCCCCGAGCGATCGGGTCCTGAAGCCATCCCACCCCCCCAGAGGACTCTTCTGCTGGGAGGAAGAGATCTGGCCCAAGGGCACGTCAGCACAAAGGGAGGGAGGGAGACAAACTTGCATGCATATGTTGCTCTTTGTCCTCGTGGTGCTGGCTGTATTGTGACCTGGTGTCTGATGTGTTGTGACCTGGTGTCTGATTGTGTTGTGATCTGATGTCTGATTGTGTTGTGATCTGATGTCTGATTGTGTTGTGATCTGATGTCTGATTGTGTTGTGACCTGGTGTCTGATTGTGTTGTGACCTGGTGTCTGATTGTGTTGTGATCTGGTGTCTGATTGTGTTGTGATCTGGTGTCTGATTGTGTTGTGATCTGGTGTCTGATTGTGTTGTGATCTGGTGTCTGATTGTGTTGTGACCTGGTGTCTGATTGTGTGTTGTGACCTGGTGTCTTGATTGTGTTGGTGAACCGTGGTGTCCTGATTGTGGTGTGTGACCTGGTGTCTGATTGTGTTGGATCTGGTTGTCTGATTTGTGTTTGTGACCCGGTGTTCATGATTGTGTTGTGATCTTGTCTGTCGGTGATTGGTGTCGTGTCGTGGGGCTGGCTGTATTGTGATCTGGTGTCCTGGACCACCTATGGATTCTGGTCGTATTGATCTGTTGTAAACCAGCTGCCCCCGTCCGTTTAGTTCTCCTCTAAAAAAAACTTGACTTATCGCCTGTTAGAATCCAGCCAAGGGGATTCCCTCCAGGGATTCAATCTATGTGACGGTATTTGGTTTGTATTTGGTTGGTCAAGCTAAAATAACCAAAACGTATGACAACACACACAAGGGCTAGCACACCATGTAGCTGTTGCTAATCCAGTGTCAGCGGTGTCTTGTTATGCCTAGTTGAGTCAGGGGAGTTTAGTGCCCTCTATTGTGCTCTCCTTTGGCTCTGCCTTCCGGACTCTGTGCTTATTGTTGGAGACTGAGAGGGCTCACCTAATTGGCGCCTAGATGACCTGTCAGTCATAAGAACCATTCTGGGACCTTGGTCAACCAGGTAGCCACAACATGAAGCCTGGTTCTAGGATATCCCTCCTACCCCAAATGTATTTAAATTGTAATATTAATTAGAGTAATTTTGTTATTGAGTTCCAGTGCCATGTGCGGGAAAAGTTTTGAATCATGATACGGATATCAGATAAGAAGTTAAATCATCTGCGACAAAGAAAAAGAGGGACAGACAGACAGACAGACAGACAGACAGACAGACAGACAGACAGACAGACAGAGACAGAGAGAGACAGACAGACCTACAGTGGTCACCATATGGCTTCTTCAAGGGGCCAATAATTGTATTCACTGAGGTCAGATTAAACTCAAACAAACTTCCCCTTAACCACTGATCATGTCCAAAATACATAACGCCATTTCCCCTAAGCAGAAAAGGACCGAAAACAGGTGCTTAATGTGTCTGTACCTTCATTGACCGCCCAGGCCGGCTAGCCATGACGCCGCCGCCGCTATAGCCTTAGATAGGCAGGCCAATTCACACAGCACAGGGGCAAGAGCTATGCGCTAATGAGTCTGGGCAGCGGTGCTGCCCGGCTAGTGTCCCGGGAGGGAATGAGGGTCAAACCCAGAGACAATAACACACAAAGCAGCGTCTTTCCTCGCTTAAGTGCCGCGGGACGCTACCTTAAGCTCAAATTAACCACAAGTTCATAAAACACACACACAGAGGGGGCCGAGTATGGGTGCAGACGAGAGAAATAAAGCACCTGCATGTTACTGCTTGCAAATTAATTACTGCCTAGGAAACCTTTCAGTGAGTCACTCAGCGCAACCCAGAACGAGAACGACGACGCCAGCCAAGGACAGGCTTTCACCCAGCAGAGCGGAGTAAAGGTCAGGTTTGATTAGTGTGGATACTCTGTACACCCCAGACAAGTCCTTTTAAAGCCTCCTTCAGTCAGTGGAGACTCAATAGGAAGACAACGCACTCCAGCATGCTTACGCACGGAAGAAGGTTCTTAATTTAGAAGTTTTCTCTTCACAGACTCGGTCTCTTCTCCTCCCACTGGTCTCTCTCCTCCTCCTGGTGTCTTTTCCCTCCTCCCCTGGTCTCTCTCTCCTCCCCGTTCTGCCCCGCGGTCTCCCTGGGTCTCTCTCCCTCCCCGGTCCTCTCCTCTCCCCCCCCACCGCGTGCTCTCCTCCCGTCCCCCGTGGTTCTCCGCTCTCCCACCCCCCGGTCTCCTCACCTGGTCTCGATGTGGTCGAACAGGTGCTGCCAGCGGTCCGTGACGTCCTGGATCTCTGTGGTGGACCTCCGTCTCCCGGCTCTGGCTGCTGGCCGAGATGAGCTGCTCCCAGCCAGCTGCTTGAGGTGGCCCTTGTTCTCAGCCAAACAGGTTGATCTCCTCCATGCAGTCCTGAGCCCCGCACACGACATTCACATTTTAATATTGAGGGGCTTTTTGCTGACGCTTTTATCCAAAGCGACCGAGAGCCCCTTCATTCACACACGTTCACGCAGCACGACGGCGGGTCCGACCACGCAGGGCGACGGGCCAGCTCGTCAGGAGCAGTCAGGGTGAGGCGTCTTGGCTCAGGGACACCTCAGCTCTCCGCTAGGAGGAGCCGGGCATCGAAGTAGCAACCTTCCGGTTGCCAGTCAACCCGCTCTACCTCCTGAGATACTGCCAGCCCTTAACATAATCGTTTAGCCCTCTCCCATCCAAAGAGACTCACAGTGGCCTCAGACAGGTCATTAAGGAGCAGGTAGGGGTTAGACAGTACAGAGACAGGTCATAAGGGAGCAGGTAGGGGTTAGACAGTACAGAGACGTCATTAAGGACCAGGTAGGGGTTAGACAGTAGACAGACAGGTCACTAAGAAGCAGGTAGGGGTTAGACAGTACAGAGACAGGTCATTAAGGAGCAGGTAGGGGTTAGACAGTACAGAGACAGGTCATTAAGGAGCAGGTAGGGGTTGGACAGTACAGAGACAGGTCATAAGGGAGCAGGTAGGGGTTAGACAGTACAGAGACAGGTCTTTGAGGAGCAGGTAGGGGTTACAGTACAGCGTCTACACATGTCACGCACACGCACACACACACACACACACACACACCACACACACACACACACACACACACACACACACACACACACACACACACACACACACACACCTTCTTGAGTTTCTCCACCATGTCCTCGATGCTGATGTCAGAGTCGTCCAGCACCCGGTTCTCCATCTGGCTCAGCCAATCACAGAGCTCCTTGTTCTTCTCGTTGAAGATCACCCACGCATTGAGGCGGTCGGCGATCTCCTGCCTCCGCTGTGACACCTTACGGTTACGGACACAGGAAGTAGTTTAGGACACAAATGCCTGACACGGGAAGTAGTTGAGGACACAAACGCCTGACACGGGAAGTAGATGAGGACACAAACGCCTGACACAGGAAGTAGTTGAGGACACAAACGCCTGACACAAGAAGGACTTTAGGACACAAACACCTCACACAGTAAGTAGTTTAGTACCCAAACGCCTGACACAGTAAGTAGTTTAGTACCCAAACGCCTGACACAGGAAGTAGTTTAGAAACACAATCACCCTGACACCTCTACTCTTTTCAAAACACACACACACACACACACACACACACACACACACACACACACACACACACACACACACACACACACACACACACACACACACACAGAAGTCCACACACAGATGTCCACCCCCCCCCACCACACACACACACACACCACAAATTATTAATATGGAGCTAAAGTGTGTAGCACTTAAAGTAGCTCTCAGCTAGTCGAGAGGCTAAACCTTCTATTTCTGAAAATGTTGCCGCGGAAACCAACAGGTCTGTATGGGAGGGGCTAAGAGGGGGGGGGGGGTAACAGATGTTGACGGGAGGGTGTGGTGGAAGTGTTTCTGGGGGGGGGGGGGGGGGGGGCTCAAGGAGGCTCCTGAGGCTCAAGAAGCACACGCATAGAGGGAGAAGATCAATATGCATCTGTCTGTCTGTCTGTCTGTCTGTGTATTCCTGTGTGTGTGTGTTTGCGTGTATCGGTCTGTGTATTTCTATATGTGTGTCTGTGTGTATTCCTGTGTGTTTGTGTGTATCGGTCTGTGTATTTCTATGTGTGTGTCTGTCTGTGGATTTCTATGTGTGTGTGTGTGTGTGTGTGTGTGTCTGTCTGTCTGTCTGTCTGTCTGTCTGTCTGTCTGTCTGTCTATTTCTATGTGTGTGTCTGTGGACTTCTGTGTGTGTCTGTGGATTTCTGTGTGTGTGTGTGTGTGTGTGTGTGTGTGTGTGTGTGTGTGTGTGTGTGTGTGTGTGTGTGTGTGTGTGTGTGTGTGTGTGTGTGTGTGTGTGTGTGCGCGCGCGTCTCTACCTGTAGACAGAGGTCCTCCCATTGGCTGTTGAGCTGGGCGACCTGCTCCTGTAGCAACAGAACGTTTGTCGGCCATGATGATGTACTGAGAGAGGTCCGTCTTCCATGATGCTCAGCTCAGACAGGCTCTCGGCCCAGTCCTCCCAGCATGCTCTGAGACTCCTGGCAGACCACACACACACACACACACACACACACACACACACACACACACACACACACACACACACACACACACACACACACACACACACACACACACACACACACACACACACGTCAGGAGCCAGAGTCAGGGGTCCTTTAATATACTCCAAGCCTCACTTCCTCTCTCTCTTCCTCTTTATGTTAAAGAGATGCAGTGGCGTTTCTACATTAGGGGCAGGTGGGGCAGTGCCCCACCAGACCCACGAGATGTCGCTGTTGAGCAGAAGGCTCAATCCATTCCTACTTCGTGGCAAACTATATATATTTTTTATATGCAAAGTAGCGTACATATTTGTGTGAATAACTTGACTCACAAGCATTATTGCCTTGTTTTGGAGTAATTTGATTTGTGTGTTCTACTGCCTGCTGTGTGCTTGCTTGAATGAACGTTATGTCTATGTTTCCGTTTTCCTGTTTCCGGAGGGGCAAGGTCCCTCGCTGCCCCACCGTTACCATAGAAACACCAATGAGCGCGAACCACACCGGCCAAAGTTAACATTGAGGCTAGGGGCAATTTCAAATTTGCCCCGAGACGTTAACTGCGTAATCTACGTATTCTACGTAATGTAGACTGGGATAATGCGAACGCTGAAAAGGATAAAGACTTTCACTAGGAACACGATGGGACAGAAGAGACTGAACGCCCTCTCCATGCTTTCTATTGAAAACACCTTCATTAATGGACTGCTGGATTTTAAACGACAAAGTAAATCCAGAGGTTTGCTCAAGCAAAGAACCCGTCGAGCCAACTTCCTTTTAAGTGATTCGGCATTGGGTGAGTCAAAAACCTTTTTTTTTTTTTTTTTTTGAGCTGAAGGAGATCGTCTTTTTTGTTTAATAAATTATGGAAGTTATTGAAGCTATGTGTCTGTCTAATTGTTTTACTTTAATGCTATATTATAGTGCGTAGGGCCTACCATGTTGGCCCTTTGTTTAAAATATAATGCAATATTATTATTATTATTATAGGCAACATCTTTGTGTCGTAGGCCTACTGAGCGCTAAAGCATGTGAAATGTATTTGAAATAGGATGTCTGCTCCCTGCTGGCACTCAAAATGCAGGTAATAGTATACCTGACTGGTTCTATATACGTAGGCCTACTGTTATAATAGTCAGCTACCTCTATTTTTGTGACGTAATATGACGTCATATAAATTTGCCCCACCAGAAATTTCAGGCTAAAATCGCCACTGAAGAGATGTCTCTCTCTCAGTCAGACACTCTCTCTCTCGCTCTCTCTGTTAAGGAGATGTCTCTCTCTCAGTCAGACGCTCTCTCTCTCTGTTAAAGAGATGTCACTCTCTCAGGCAGACTCTCTCTCTCTCTCTCAGTCAGACTTGCTCCCTCTCTTCCTAGTCAAGTCGTCTCTCTGCGTCAACCTGTCTCTCTCTATATCTCACCTCAGTCAATCTCCCAGTCTCTCGCTGGCAAATTCTCCCTTGCTCCTCTCGCATTGCTCTCCCTCTCTCTCTCTGTCAACACACGGACTGCCTGACCCGCTCCACCACTCTCTCTCTCTCTCTCTCTCTCTCTCTCTCTCTCTCTCTCTCTCTCTCTGTCCCGCCCCCAAAAGGATTAAAGGCCATAACTCTGAGTGCAGGGTGGGAAAGGGGGAGGGGCTTAGTGCTGTGGGCGGCGCTAAAGGATCATAGGAGCGTGGTGATTGGCAGGAGGAAGCGGTCACTCAGCTGGTATCTGCTGTGGTCTCTCCCATGCCTGCAAAGGGCTTAATGTCTTATAGAGAGATTACAGGGCATTAACCCTGCTACCGTCCACCATTAATACTCTGGTCTTCACTGTGGCTCTCACAAACAATGATTATATAGTAATATTAATAATAATATGAATGCCATTCATTATTAATTGCATTGATACAGCACCAATCAAGGCACCAGAAGGTGCTGGACATAGTTTGTGTGTGTGTGTGTGTGTGTGTGTGTGTGTGTGTGTGTGTGTGTGTGTGTGTGTGTGTGTGTGTGTGTGTGTGTGTGTGTGTGTGTGTGTGTGTGTGTGTGTGTGTGCCTTATGAAACTAAACTGCCTGCTGAAAGGTTGTGAATACATTAATTATCCGTTATGCTACAAACATGGATCAGTCTCTTTTCAGTGACACAGAAAAGTCAACATTGATAAAACAAACACTCGGAATGGTGAAAACAGATCCCATCATTTCGAAAGGGCACTAAACGGCTGTGTTTCATGTTCTGCATGCTGTGAATAATTGGAGCCAGCGGTAATACCATTCCACCACCAAAGCGTTAATCCCAACGTTTGTTCACCTCGTAGAATTGCTCTTCGCCCGGCAGCTCGCTGGGCCACTCTGACATCGACTGGTTCAGCCTGGTCTTCACGTCCTTCAGGGCCAGCGTGCAATCGGCTAGTCGGGTCTCGCACAGCTCCCAGTTCTGTCGCACAACAAGGGCAAGAACAACACAATCAAAACACAGAGTCCACACAGAGCTTCCTTAGCCAGCCTTTCAGTCCGAAGGGATTTAATCACCTACATCATTGGTTGCCTGATAACATCTAATAACATCTAATAATCTGATTGGATTATCCAGGCTGTCAATCAAGGTCAGCAGGTGACTTGGCAGGAAATCCTCTCAGATGGGGGGGGGGGGGGGAGGTCCAGGTCGCACTGTTTGAACCAGCCATCTCACACACGCACACCACACACCTTGTGTGTGTGTGTGTAGTGTGTGTGTGAGATGGCTGGTTCAAGCAGCCTCACCCAGACTCTGGGTCTGAGTGAGGCTGCACACCTGTTGCGCATTGACTAATCAGTGTGCCCAGGTTAAACCCGGCCCTCACCACACACACACACACACACACACACACACACACACACACACACACACAGACAGACAGACAGACAGACAGACAGACAGACAGACAGACAGACAGACAGACAGACAGACAGACAGACAGACAGACAGACAGACAGACAGACAGACAGACAGACAGACAGACAGACACACACACACACAGGTAGAGATCTCCTGCACGGCATCATGGCGCACCAGCTCATGCATCAATGTCAATCAACTTCTACATCAAACCTGGTGTCAAAAATCCCCACCACTCCAAAACATAGTCCCGGTTTCCAGGTGTTTTCACAGATCGGGTGCCGGCTGCGGCCGATGCTACGTGGGTCCTGCTGCGTCTTCTGCTCTACATCCTGTTACGCTCCAACCCCCATCAGCCATATACATGTATGCGTCTTGACTTGTCATTTCTACTCTGCCCTGTTTTTGCTCTTTTCGATGCGTGTGTTCTGCTGCTGTAACACCTGAACGACCCTCACAGGGTGAGCCAATCTCATCTCGTGTCATCCCAAAGGGGTGA